>CAMXCT020002889.1:37278-83112 GCA_947184155.2 Cladocopium goreaui | reverse complement strand
AGAATGCGTGCTGTAATCAGTAATTGTATATCGCATGCATATGATGCTGGCAGGGCATGCTTTCCATTCTGATGGTACGCACCTGACACCTCTGGGCATTGCCTTCTTCCTTGACACTGTGCGCCCATTGCTCGAGGCTGTTAAACCCTTTTACAAGCGGTCATGTATGTGTTGCTGGGTATGTTTCAGGAAGAAGGGGTAGACCTACTGATCGGTGATTCTTCCTTGTGCGCGGTAATGCCTGAGGTATTTTTCCCATGCTATAAAGGATGAGCTGTTCACTGATATGAGATGACTATGCCTTTTCTTTGACAGGATGAATTGGACCGTGATTACACCGGGGCCATTGCGGCAGACTTGCTGTTAGCTCCAGTGGCACCTGCTTGGGGAAAAGGTTTTGCGGGGGATGGCTTCAATTGGCTGCTGTGGGGAAAGCGGGGCCTATTGGATTGGAAAACCCCGCCAACCATTGCAATACTTTGCGCGGGTAGTGTGACCTTTGGAATGTGCCTAGATTGAACCACCATTGGCCCACTGCCTTTTCTGATCAGGTAATGATCTCTACGGCCGGCAGTGCCCTGAAAAAATCATTGCTGCTATGATCAAAATGAGAGAGGCGCTGCTATAGCAATGTAAATATCAACTGTATATGCACATGCACGTGTGGTCTCCTTTTGCTTCCATGTTGTGATCTTGTTTGCCAACTCGACCAGGATTGGCAGGGCTCTTGGTCTGCTCGGCTGCTCTATGTGGATGTGGTCCCGGATAGTGATAGGCGCGCAGTCCTTTGCTATCTTGTGGTATTATCATGCACCATGGTCTTAGCAGGTTGAATGAGCAGATGATTCCACGGGAGATGAATTGAGCATGTGTTTGATACACGTTGTTGAGACTTTGACCCCAAAAAAGTCAGGCCCGTGAGCCTTGATGTGATTGAGTGTTTCCGCGCGGATATCTTACATATTGTCGACATGCGCTCACCTGCAGCAATAGAAGGATGCAAGTTGCTTGTTGCTTTGCTTTGCGTAAAGTTCGCTTACTAACAGCCCGGGATCAAGTTGAGCTTTGCATGCAATCATCTTCTTGCGTAATTATTGCGTTGATTGCTCGCGAAAGCATATGCTTACCACTTGCTTGCGGACTGATACGTGCCTTGTGACTCTGCGGCTTTATTGCCTACAGCTTAGCCTTGTTGCTTGTATTTGTTTGTTTGTTGTGTTGTCATGGCGCACGACAAGTGCACAACCCAAGATGGGACACCGGAGACAATGAAACAGCAACGGTCGCTCCAAAACAGATCCACAGAGGGTCTACAGGACCAGCGTGCATATCTGATGAACAGCGCACCTCGGAAAATAAAAACAGTTGCACCATGCAACAGCAGTTCATGATGTTGAATTGATCACTCCAAAGAACATATGGTTCTTATCATATCCAATAATTAATCACCACGAGCCACCACGGCCTCTTACCAAGGCATCAGAAAAGGCACAAGCGCTGGCCGAAGCGATTCACAAAGAGTTACAACGCCGTGCTTCCACGACAAAATCTGCCGATGGTGATTGATATATAGGCGATGAGCATCAAGCGAGCAAACCACCCCATGAGGTGTCTAAGTCTAAGCATATGTGTTTGTGTAAAAACTTGCTTCACCGCTGCAAAATTAAAGACATAAGCGTAGGCCTATTAAACCATAACGGTATGCGCACTTGCTGTTGCAACTTGAACCAATGTGCATGAAAGGCAGACTTACAAAGCAAGCCACCTTGTGTCTACAGATGCTGATGCGGCAAAAAAGGCTATATGATATGCATATGCTTCTGCTGACAGTGTATGTTAGACAGCTTTTTGTTCTCCATCGTGCTTGCGCGTGTCGCGTCGTTGTTTTTATTCTTTCTTGTTGGGTTGTTTCTGGCGGCAATGACGATTGATACAGAGGCGCAGTGCTATTCTCATTCTCTGATGTGTCATAGATCACTTGGCCGCGTTCTAGGTGCAGGAAGACATGACGCTGGATGCACCGGTGCTCAAAAGCTCACATATTATTATGTGGTCGGGGTATTGCCTGCCTGCTTTTCTTGATGCGTTTTACAGGCCAGCCTGACAGACATGAGCGGTTCAGAAACAGAATTAAGCGATTCTGAAACAATCACCATCATCGAGATCAGCGATGATGAAGAGGTGCCAAATTGAAATCATGCTTTGCGAGCTTCTCGCCCATGCATGCTCATGCTCATGCTTAAGCGTTTGCCACAGGAACCATTGCAACCACCCAAGGCTGCATCAAAAAAATCCAGTGGGCAAAAGCCGCGTGGGCTCAAGAGCAAGTTGTCCAACGGGCCCGTAAGTTTCAGGCACAAGCTTCCAGCAGCCTTCAGGTGGACATTTTCAAATGGCAAAAGATTACCGACTCCTCGCAAAATTACACTGAAAGAAGTACCCCTTGTTCCCGTGATGAAACGGATGTTTTCGCGATGATGCGGGGCTGGGGTCGGCAAACAGCCAAGGCTGTAACAATAGTTTTCATGACTGTGGGCAGCAGCTGCTCCAGAGGTAGACGCCTAAGCGCAAGGTGCCTCGCAAAGCATTTATGTGCATGTTCTATAGGTATGTGTTCTAGGATGTGCGCTGATTGGTTTCCTGTGATCAAAATATTGCTGCGCTAATGCTAATGAGTGTGTGTAGGCTGACCTGCGTGCGAGAAGCTTACTGCAAACTTGATTACCGCGGCCATGGCTGTTGATCTCACCACGCCGCTTAAACGTGACCGCCCATGTGTCTGCGATAGGGATCACACTTGCTCGTCACGTGTTTGTTTTTCATTGTACTTTTCTGCTGCAAGGATGGGTAAATCCAGCGGGGCCAGGCCTACCACATGCTCCAGCCTGCGTGCTGCTGTGAAGCCCGTCATCAAGGCCGGATGCAAAGTTGCGACCCAAGTTGACAGACACACCACTGTGCCAAACAATTTTGCAGGAGCATCAGCCGTACTTGAGGCACACGCCTGGCCCCTCCAGCATCGCATTACGGGCAAGCGTGCTGCTAATGCAACTGCTATCACAACTGCTGATGGGTCGGTATCCTTTGTCAGGTGACACCGAAACATATTTACACAAAGTGTGACGAGGCTGTAAGAACACACGTTCCCTTCAGTTCCAGCATCCCGGAATCTCATTGCTGCTTCACAGGTATACTTACCCCGCCCTACACAGGCTCCAGAACACTTTGCCATTAAGGACAATGAAGCGTACGATGCAACCCTTGATGATTCACACGTGCGTCCTTCATGCTCATGGCAAGTTCCAACGGCTCCTGCCGTTGAGGTGTGCTGTACATTTTTTGGTTTCGATTCTTCTTTGCGTGGAACAAAAACAATATGCGTACCAGGACGATATGAAGGCGGAGGCGTGTGATCATGAAAGCATAATTGAGACATATATGAAGAGGGAGGTACATCGAAATGATGTGATGTGACTTGCCACACCATGGCCATCGAGATATTGTGTGTGTGACAGGCACAACTCCGCAATCGCTTACTCGGTGTCGCATTGATCATGCACATGAATCTACCTGATGAACTCCATGAAAAATACAAGGTGTGGCTGTGTGACTTGTTGTGATATGCACGGTTGGTTTACTTGTTGCCTTGCATTTTGGGTTTTGATTGTCTGACCAGGTTGGCCTGCGAAAGCTCTTACACGCAGCAGTAGAGGAGGATGTCGACGTCCCGCAATTGCGCTTTGCGCTTCGCAAAGGGAAACTGCTGCTAACGCCTAAGCTTGTAGTGCAAGAAATTTTGGAAGGCCTGCTATTGTTGTTTCTGACCTTGTGATGAATTTCAAAAGTTGGTTAGACAAGAACATAGTATGCAATGGCAGATCTTCGCGATGAAGAATTCGATGAAATGGAAGATCTGAACCACATGGAAAGATCGGACAGCGCTTATGACCAAGAGGCCCTGCAATGATTGCATTCAGTTTTATGTGTCGCTGATAGCGCGTGTGCTTTGTCAGGTCTATCGTTGGAGGTGATCCAGAAGAGCCGCGTGAAGTAGCTGTGTGATCTTTGAAGTTGTTCCATGCTACAGGAACTAAAAGTCCGAACGCCAAAAGAAATATCAGACGATGACAATGCTGTGATGTAAGCAGCCTCCCGTGCGAGGCTATGCAAGGTGACCTAGCTGGCGTGGGGTTAGAGTGACAGATGCGGTTTATGCCACTGCTTAGCATCGCGAGCTTACGGGTGGAAAAAAAAAGAAGTATAGCACAACATGCTGCAACTCGTGGTGATGTGTCTTTGCTCGCATGTGTTGTTCATGTGATTCTAACGGCCGCCAATGAGGATTGTGAGCACCGGTCCATCCTGACCGATACATGACCAGCTGACTTGTTGTGCTTTCTCACGCGAACTTGTGAGCCACTTGTGTGCCTTCTGTTTTTTTGCTGGATTTGCTGCTACAGCGCAGTGGGTCCACCGATGGCTGTGCTATGGGCTGATATTGCCGAGCCTTGTAGCAACCACGATTTGGGCCCATGGCCATTGCAGCCGGGACCCCTCGCGGGCAACATGCCCATCCGCGTGCCTGTGCACATCGCAAAGCAGCAACAAGATGTCAGTAAGATGACCCATGACGGGATCAACATTGCTCGCCGGTGCAAAGGGCACACTGTCAAGACGGCCAAAGAGGCCCAATCAACCGTGGAGTGAAACCGTTGAAGAAATGTAGGTCAGAGGACCAAGCTCCTACTGATGCAGCATCAATGATTTCAGCACCACCCAGTCACTGTGCGCGTGCTAGAGAAATTATCTTACATACATGCAGTGGCAATCGTGTGCAGCAAAGTCAACACGTCCCTAGAACATCCTAGAACATGCTCCGCATGATCTACTACATGCATCAAAACAGCTGCTTATTATCAAGTGTTGGGCATGCTGTTCCTTGGCTGTTGCTTGTTGAACTTATCAAAATATAGCAGTGAAGAACAACAGCGGCTGCCTGTGTAGAGGCAACTTGCATGACCCACGGCGAATTCTTCGAACACCACCGCGATTATATAATGTGGTTTATGCCTATGTGGTGGCAACGATAACCATGAATCATGCCGCTATAGCGGAACCGTCTAGCTTGCCACCATCACCTCAAGTTGCAATCTGCACAGTGTCACAGTGTGATATCTTCCGGTGGGCTCAAGCAAAACAGGCGGTGTGTGTGTGTGTGTGCGTGTATGTGCCCACTGTTGCCGTTCTTCACAAAATTATTTTAGCCATGCCGCAAAAACGAATCAACTTGGCAGGAAAGTGGACCCTTGGTTGCTTGTGTCCGCCCATGGGGAAATGCTGCATGGGTCTTCAAAGGACGGCTGGCCCCTGCTGTGTTCTCTTGCACTGTTCACAACAGAGTAATATCTTCTGGGTGCTGTAACTAATGCTAACTAACACCTTTGTTGTGACAGCGGCCATGCGTCTATAGTGATACTATATATATAGTGACTTTGTTGTGCAGGAGCTGTGGCAGATACCCCTTTGTGTCAAGTGCAATTCGCGGGCAACAACCAGCGGGTCTTTGCGTATCAGATTTTGACTGTTGCCGCAGAAGCCCTATGCGAATACCCCGACGCTCGGGTGCGAAGCTTGAAAGATCTGGAGGAAGTGCAACAGCTGCGGCTGATCATAGGTGGCCCAGCCAAAAGTGGTGACAGCGACCCGGACAGCGTGGGGCTCATTGACTGGCAGCTTGCCATTTATAGCGGCGCTGGTGGCGCCGATGCTGCACTGAACTTCATCCACTATATCTTGGACTACAAGGTCAGGAAAGGCTATGTTACCAATATACCTGAGCTGGCTGCACGCATGATGTTTCCGCAAGCAGCAGCTGCATTGCCAGCCCCCTGGCAAGAATTGACGGACAGAAGCATCGTTATGCCCAAGCCATTTGCGGCTTTGCCACCCAAAGGACGTCGTCATGTCGTTGCGCAATTGGATCCAAAGGAAATGGATCAAAGAGTGGAAGGAAGTGATGGCACAGGATCTGCCACCTATCAACTCACCTTCTTTGGGGGTATCTTTCACTTCAAAGAGCGCTTTGAAAACCTTCGTGTGCCCGGTACATTGTTGCCTACCAGCAACCCCGACAAGCGCGATTACGTCCGCTATGTGGAAATCAGTTTGGCAAATTCAGCTTCAGAACAGCGTGTGCTAGCAGTGCTCAATTCTGTACTCATGGGGCTGCCGGTCTACTTTGTCAACGGTGTTGCAAGCGATGATCCCATGGCATTGTGGCTATTGCAGCAGCCATCGGTCATGGAAGGTGAAACACAGAGCGCAGCTGCCCCTACCACAGCCGCTCCTAGCGTGCCTACTACACTTGCTGCTCCCGCGGTTCTCACGCCCGTGGTGTCCATCGATTGAATGTGATGAGAAGTCGATCGCTGACACAAGGCTGTATACTGTATATAGCATTTTAATTAATATGCTGAATTGTTCACAAAGCTTTCTTGGCGGGTGATTAGCGAAATCACAGCAGCTGCGGCTTGTTAAAGCACAGAACAAGCCCTTACACTAGTGCACGTGAACTCCCCCATCAATGCACATATGTGCAAGAGAAAAGTTTGAAGAGGAAATGTGTTTCAGTGCTGCTGTGTCACCAAAAGATACCGAGTGAGCAAATAGTGCATGGCATCGACCAAGCTTTGCATTTGCTGCCTGTGCGTGCTCAAGCTTTGTGTGTGTGGCTGGCTCAACACGTGCGCAATATTTATCTTGTAACGGTTCCTTCTTCTGCCGCGCGAAGCAGTACGAATAAACATGGATGTAGACTTGCAACAAGAGGAAGAACTGAGCCGATTGGCCACTGCTGACCGGATCCTTTGGATAGTACACCGCTACCTGAAGCGGCACCAAGCACGCTTGTCCACCAAGTTCAAATATGACTTCCTTGGACAAGACGTTGTAGAAAACGTGTTGCCGGACCCGCATGCATTTCGATCCAAGAGGTCATGGGAAGCCGCTATGCACTATGCCCGTATCGCGCTACGAGAGATGGCTGTCGGCTTTGACAGTGCCAGTAGCCTTGAGGCTGACCATGAAGGGGCAACTTTCCAGGCTGACTGGAGCTACCTTGTTGGTATTCAAACCGCTGGTGTGATGACGTATGCTGCGGCGCTTTTTTGGCAGGGCTCGTCAAGCGATTATTAGGCGCACTCTGTGTTGTGATTGGCCGTTACTGGCTTCTTGTTGAGATGCGAAAGCTACAGCATGCCAGTCTTTGCGCTGTTGTGTTTTTCTCAGGCACACATAGAATGAGGCGGTGTCAATATGAGGACAACCAGCCCAAGAGCCCTGGCACAGCTAATGAGCGCACAAGCAAGAGAGCCAACAACAAAAAAACATGGCATATTGCACCGTGTATTGCAGCTTTCTTTCAGGCAAGTATCTTTTTTTTGTGATATGCGATGCTGCTGCGTTCACATCCGTGCCAGTGCCCTATAAGCAGTGATTTGCCCAGCGCAGCCTCGGCTCAACAACGCAATATTGCTTTTGGCTTTGCAGCGCTGCAAACATGGCAAGTGGCTTCAAAGAAGAATTGCGGCAGGAAGAGCACTGGCATCAACTGGTCATCGAGGCACTCGCAAAACACGCCGCGTGGCCCGCGCTGTTGGCGGATACAATGAAAAAGAGCGGTCAGTCACGCCACGGCCTCCTTTTTTGTGCGGTTGACGCCGGTGATTGTGCCTCAGTGCGCCTGCGGATCCCAGTGGCCACCCAGCCGCTCATTGCCCCCCTCTGTGCCGCGGCCCGCCGTTCTGACAACAGCAAGCATTGTGAGAAAGCGCTCAAAGACCATTTGCCAGGGCACACGGGTTTGGCGTTTCAATTTTTTCCAGCCACTTTGTGGAAAACAATTGCGGAACCCCAACTGCATATGAAAGTGAATAGGGCGAATCTGAAGGCCGGCAACATACTTCTATTGGTAGCCTGGCTCATGCTGCCGCCGAATCAAACACGTCGCTTTGGGAACGACGTCTTCGTGGAGCTGGCTTTTTATGAAGAAGGCGCGCAATTGCCACGCGCTCTAGTCAACAATATGACACTTGATCTCAAAATGGAATTGGGATACCGTCTCAGCGAAGCACAGAACACCGGTGATCAACTTGCATCCATGCTGAGGGTGGTTGGCCTGGACCATGAGTTTTTGTGTGATGTCCCAGCATACCGACAGCTCTATACCATGTGTAGCAACCACCTGCAGACCATGTTCGCAGCCGCGCCCCTGCTTGCGCCAGTGTGGGTGAACGAACAAGGGCCTGCAAGGCGCTTGGAGGAACATTCGGCAACTGATAAAATTCTGGCATCGCTCATTGCCTTCTTCGACGAACATCGCCATGTGATCCACACCCTGCAAGAATTCATGGGGCATAACAGGGTTACAGCTGCCTTTGAAAGCTTGGATGCAGAACATCGTGAACTTGCGCGGCAGATGGCACACTATAGCAACAGCTTTGCTGGGCGGCTTCTCAAACCTTGTCCAGCATGTGGTCTGCCTACGCCCGGGCCATATCCATGTCCTTGCCGGAGTCCCGCAGTGGCCCCGCCTGTTCCGTTCAGCGAAGGGAGAACCGCGCAGCCCAGGGTTGAAACAACGCCTGTGAAATCATTTACCAGTCGTCGCAGGGGTAAAAACTTACAGACCGCATTTGTCCTCCCGACTGCAGCCAAGCCGGATCAGCGATGCAACTAGCTGTATGGAACGCTTGATGATAGAGGCCCAAGCTGCTTCTTGTACCGCTTATCAGTTTGAAACACGGCAAAAACAGAGCCAGCGCGCAATCGCCTTGTGTGTGCTTGTGGCCAAAATACCATGTCAGATGAGCCACTGATCGGAGCTTAAAGAAATAGCCCTGTATGTATTATTATTGTCGCTGCTCATCGATCAATCAAAATCTTCTATATATTGATTGCCTTTGTATCAGCCTGCTGTGTATGTGATATGTGTAGCATTGCGCGAAACGTGTGCTGCCTGCATCAACTGAAAGAGCTTGTATTGTTGGTGGATTTCCTTTCTTGTTGGTCGTGTGCTGCCTGAACGGCATGGCTTGCTCTCTGTGTTCCCAGCGGGCAAAAAGCCGTAGTCCGCGGCGAAAGATACACGTGCTGTTGCCAGCCCTTTGCGGAAACAACACCCAGGCTGAAAGCTGGGCGGTTGAAAAAATTGAAGCGTCATCACCGCAATGGCAAACGTTTATGCGTGGCTCTATGCAAACTGCGCTGAGCACAGGGCAAGAGGCACACCTAGAAGCTGAGGCAATCGCAGCCGACATTGCTGCCCTTGTGGATGTTATCGCCGAGCTCAGCAAAGACGCCGTGGCATACCTGCATGCATTGGATCCAACAGGTGCATTCAGCTTGAGCTCTGCGGCACCAAGCAAGCACGCAGGTCCGTGCCTGAAGGGAATCCTGGACGGACTAGCAGCCATAGAGAAAACGCAACAGTGACCTGTGATAAGCCATGCATAAGGATCAGCTAATGCAGCTATAGTTGGTTGCCCCATGAGGCGAGCAATCGCATGACGCACCTGACATATACTTTGTATGTACAAGGAATCAAATACCGCAGCCGCGCGATGCTTTGGTGCGAACACAATAATAGCAGAGCTCTAATTACACAGACACAGCCAGTAGTGTCAGCTACAAATTAAGAGTATCATGTTGTCTCTTGCGTGGAGTTTGTCCACATTTGCACAAAAAGCTGAGTGTGTAAGCAAGCGCTGTTTGCCGTGTTTCTGCTTGTGCTAGATCTTGTATTGGATTCTTCGTCTTTCTTTGTGATTCGCCTGCTTCTACATGGCCGACCAAGACGTCGAAGAAGCCCCTGCAGCACCAGAACAAGGAGCCCTAGAACCAAAAGTGGGCGAACGCATCATGGTGTTGCGTCAGCCCTGGCTAAATGCCATCTTGGACGGAACCAAGACCATGGAAATTAGGTGCCGCAAGCATCGTGCAGGCCAAGTGTGGCTGGGCAGTGGTGGCACAATTCACGGGCGCGTCCGTATAATGGATGTGGTGCAGCTCAGCGAGGAGGATTTCAGGGCGCGTGCGGCAGAACATCTTTGGCCGGCAGACGCAGCATTACCCTATGAAAATCTTTGGGGTCTGTTGTTGGTGGAGGTCGAGAAAGTAAACCCTCCTCTTCCCTATTGGCGGCCCCCATCAGCCATTGGATGGAACGTTTACCGTGCCTCCAAGGAGGACCTGCCCATGAAGACCTTCAGTGCAAAGGGAACCCCCAAGAGACAGGCAGATAAGAAGAAGAGGGCACGGTCAAATAGCCCAGCGGCGGCCAGCAGCAATGGACAGTGAACAACCACTTGCGAAGCCGAAGCATTCAAGTGCAACTTTGCCGCTGCCATCTGCGCACCACAGTGAAGATTACCACCAAGCCACCGAACATTCGAAAAATTAATTAAAATGTGACAGAAGCGGTTGTGTGCAAGTTCGAAGCTGCGATAATGACAATTAGCAATGCTGACATTAATATGCAATGATCCATGCTGTGGAGCATGCAGCTCAGAGCAGCCAGTGCATGCCCCCATGCCTTGAGACATCTTGCGGTAAAGAAAAAAGTGAGTAAAGGTAAACCGCAGCGGCTGCTCCCGAGTTGGGTTCGCATGTATGCCTTTGCCTTTGTCTTGTGTCTTAAGAGCTCTTGATCATGTTGCAATCTACGGGAACCCGTCCATGCACAAGACTTCCATGCTGGTGTGTCACTGTGTGATCTCAAGCTACATTTGTGCGGCGCTGGCTCAATCAATACACCAAGAGAAATCTGTTTACACAAGAGCAAACAAGAAGAGGCACCGATATAAATTGATATAACCGTTTGTAGCCATGCCGGGCAAACGCATGAACATGGCGGCTAGCCTGAAGGCGCAAGGACCCAGGAAAGCTACCCGCGTGAGCGCAGCAGAGGGCGGCCCTTTGATAGCATGTGTGCGACATTGGGGGAATGCTGCGTCGCTCGTCTTTTCAGGACTGTAGCTGTGGTTCTTTGGCGCTTGTGCCGTTTTGGGGCTGTGAAGTCACATAGTAAGTAAGTAGGTGTAGCTGCAGCTGTGTCCTGATGTGTTGTGAACAGGAGCCGTTGCTGACACGGAGCTCTGGCAAGTACAGCTTACGGGTGGGGGTCAAAAAGCATTCGCTTTCAATATCTTGGCCACTGCCAATGAAGTGCTCTTGGAACACCCAGATGACCGCATTCGGAGTTTGAAAGACTTGGAGGAGGTACAGCAGCTGCGACTGGTGGATGGCATGCCGGCCAAAACCGGACAAAATGACCCGGACAGCGTGGGTCTGGTAGATTGGCAACTGGCTATTTATAGCGGCAAAGGAGGTGTCAACGCGGCGTTAGATTTCATTCACTTTGTGCTCCAGAAAAAAATCAACAAGGGTTACCTTGGCAGCCTGCCGGCATTGCAAGCGCGCGTGATGGCACCTGCGGCACACCAACCCCTGCCCACCCCGTGGCAAGAGCTGAGCGACGATTCCCTGGCCATGCCAATGCCATTCAGTGCCCTACCGCCAAAGGGACGTCGCCATGTGGTCTGTCAGCTGGACCGGCAAGAAAAGGATGCTGATGTTGGCTACACCATCACCTTCTTCGGTGGCATCTATCACTACAAACAACGGTTTGAGAATCAGCGTGTCCAAGGTACCCTGCTCCCTGTCGGTGCTGCCAACAAGCGCGACTATGTACGTTACTTAGAGTTTGGTGATGTGGACGCAGCCGCCATGCAACGTATCACTGATGTGCTGGAATCCGTTTTGCTGGGGCTGCCGCTTTACTTCATCAACGGAGCTGGACCTGATGACCCCGTGGCCACATGGCTGCAGCTCCAGCCATCTATCATCCAAGTAGAATTGCATCAGGATGCAGAGGCGCCTGCAGTACCTGCCACCGCGATTGACACAGTGTCTGTCGACGACGACTGAGTGTCTTGGGGCGGCTTGACCACCGAAAGCCCTGCACAAGGCGGGTGTTGTACCATAGCAACGCATACACGCATGGGCCTCTGAACAGCATTTGCACAGCAATGAGAGCCCCGTGGTTGCAGTTGATGTTGTCAAGGACGTTGCAATGGGCGGATTTCTTTGGTGGTGTTTGGCACCGGTAATGCGACTTCATCATCATCGGCTGAAACACGCATTGACATCACACACATATGTATGTATAAAGAATCAAGGCATTTGTGCTGTTGGAGCTTTCAAGTGGCGCAGTAAGCCAAACATCAATCAGTATTACAGCCAGTGCGATATAATATAGCTGTCGCAATGCAGGTGTGTGACAGCTGGTCTCGCCGCTAAAGTAGCCAAAGTGCAGTGCTAAGTAGTACAGAAATTCCAAAGCCGCCGCAAGAAACCACAAAGAAAAGCGCTTGTTGCTGCTGCCTTGTGCACATATGGGGTTTACCAAGGATCAGTTTATCAGTTTCACGGAAGTGATGTTCGCCCAAGTAGCGAACACAGCGTTTCTTGTTTATGTTCTCTGTTGAAGCACCAAGAGGAAATCTTGTATGCAAAGCTGCGCAGTCACGACCAGCGTTCGGTGTTCAACAAACGGCACTGATAAGCAAATGCTTGTGCTTGTTGCTTGTCTTCCTTTTCCTATTTGTTTTGGTTGCGCATGCTGGTTGAGCAACCCAAGCTTGCTATCACCAAACATCACAATGTGCGAATGCGCGACTGTGGTTCACCCGCGGCAAAAATTGTCAAACGGGCTAAGCAGCAATATGATCACAAAGCTGTGCACTATGACATGGAGGTCTGGGTTAAACAAAACCGTGGATCTTTGTGTATGTGTGTGACGGTCTTGGTTTTGCTCATTGCCACAGCCAGGTGTCCCTCGTATACAGGCAAGTCGCACAGCACAGTGAATGACAAGGCACCAGGCTGACAGGTCAATGATGATGCTGCCTACCTGTCTCTTGCACAGGAAATGTGTAGTCAACATTGGCAAGAGCATTGCATTCGATTTGGCACACAAGGAACTAGCCAGCTATAAGTATAAGCGACACTGGCACAAAGACAGCAGCTGTGTGATAATTTTTGCCCAGCCAAGTCTGAAACTTTTATACACTTGAGTTTAAGTGCCAGGGCATGCGTGTATGTGTGTGTAGAACTGCGTGATTCATCCTGCTCCAAAACTCGTTTTGTGTGTGCTTGTATGTAACGGCTTTGCGTTAGCGTGGTGCTTGCGAATGTGTCTTGTGTCCTGTTAGAAAAAAAAAAGGTTGCTGAGCTTGCGCTCATGCGATGAGTCTTTTGCCAAACCGTTGAATGTCACTGAAGATGCCGGCTGAGCAATGCTTGTCCTTTTACACGAACACCTTTGACTTGACAAGCGCGTATGAGCTCAAGACAAGCCGGCTGTTTTCACGCCATGAGTGACATACGCCTCGAATGTGCTCATTCCCCAAATGCAGCGCCTGCAGAATGGGTTCTATTGGAACCATTGAACGGAGATTGGCTTACACCTTCAGGCCAATGCGCAGCAGCAGGTTGGTTCCTGCCGTGTTTTCAGATGGTGGACACCCATGGGCAAGACCAGCTGTATAAATTTGAAAAGTGGGCCGATCATATGGACGGCGTTGCCCTCTACGCAGCTGATGACAAAAATAACAACCGGTTTGCTCAGCATGTCAGTGCAGCAGCTGTACGGCAAGTGCCTGGAAATCTTGTGTTCAACTGTGACCTTTCAATCATCGAGCACAACAATTCCTTCCAGGCGACATATACAACGCTTGCTGGTTGCCCACTATTGCGCGTGGAAGATGCGTTGGCATCAGTTATGACACTAGAACACATTGTGCACCACATTGCTGACGCGGCTGAGGGTATGGGTTTATTGCGCAGCCAAAACCAAGCAGTACACCTTCTGCTGAACGGCTCTGCCACTGAACTACCGGAAGAAGCCGTGTTGTGGTGCAGAGATTCTGAAAGTGGTTGGCTGCAACGCCGTTGATGGCCGATATTGATGGCCGTTTGTATATTACAGCAGCTTGTGCAGATGGAGCGCGTAATTAGATGATCAAATGCCGGTATGCTTATACTCGCAGCATTTGAAGAAGAAAGATCGTGCGGCGCTGTGTTCTCATGTGTATTCATTCAGCTCTCTTTGTGTTGCAATTACACACATGTGCGTGTGCGTCTAGTGCTTCTTCCACGGCTCATTTTGGACACTGCAGCAGATTGTGCAAGGCATACAATCACTAGTTGAGCGCCCGAGCAAGTAATGGCTAACGCATAAGCGCAATGCCACAGAGCCTGTGCTTCATTGACATGATTCCGCTTGAAACAGTCAGCTCTTGTTGCCAACGCTGTGAATCTCCATTTATAAATATCTATATATATACATATACCCGGTGCTTGGGATCTTGACAATAATCACTTCTGGGATAGAAATGAGCAACAGCCCGTGTTGTTTTCTGGCAGTGAGTTTACACAATTCAGCGCTGAACTGTATGTCGGCCTTGTAAAGCCACCAGTAGCTTTGCTGCGATGCAGCCGCGGTTTTGTCTATATGCCACAACGCAATTCATGTCAACGCTGAAAGAAACAAAGACACAAGGTCCACAATCAAACATAATGGAATGACTGCTGCGCATTGCCTGTGATGATAGCCGGGGTGTTCACCACCACAACCATGTGACCCCTTGCCTGTTGATATCGTGCGAGGACGCAAAATATGTTCAGCCAATTTCTTGTCTCCATTGCTTGTTGACGCATATGCATGGAAGCTCGCGGCATTGTGTCTAATATGTTGTGATAAGCAAAGAGAACACGCGCGTGCTGCAGTATTTTGAACAGCATATGCCCTTCCAATAAGCCTCCATTCCACATAACATCAGCATAAGAGCGGTCTTGAAATATACATATACAGCATGCTTCGGCAAAAACATTGTTTTTGTTCATTCAGCTTATTCGCAGAGCTGGTCATCATCATCATAAAGTTATTGGTTACTGGCATTTCATTCAGGCATGGAGACTACAATGCGTGTTCGGAGCGGAATACCTTTCTTCACGTTGTGTAGTGCTTTACCAGAATTGCTGAATGGGTGGGCAGTGTTCAAAATAGCTCGCTTATGTCGCGCAGCCCGCGACGATGCAACCACCGCTGCACTCCCTTCCTTACGTACTGCGTTGTGTAAGCTGGCAGCTATAGCAGTATATTTGGAAAGACAACAGGATCTGCAAATGCCGGGGTTCGAACCCGATGACGCGCTGGTTGTACACATGTATGCGCTGTTCCATTGGGATCCGCCAAACCACACAGCGCTGTGTGCAAGAGTTAGGCAGCTCATGGCCAACAGCTTCAACTTTTACAATGACATCGGCAATGATTTCAGCCTTTGGACAGCAGCTCATCCAACCTTTACCGGCATGTCGCCGCTAGCAATGATGCAGCATATGAATGACCACCTGAAGGATTGCGCGGTCTTCAAACGGTTTTTGGAGCTGCTGGCGGAGAGCCACGCTGATTTCGTGTACTCACCGTGCGTGGCCAGTGGCGGGGCCCACCCTTCCCAATGTACAGGGCCGGGGCTCATCATCGCCTTGCGCTGCGGCACCCTGTCAGCAGCCTTTGGTCTGCGTTATGCGCAGAGTACTTATCACAAGAAAATTTATTGGCCGTGGGTTGCATCACTGAACACACCCAGCAGGACTTCATGAAGTACAATCAGCCACCATGTATGGCAAATAAATACAGAAGCGAACTGGGCAGCGTGTCTAGTGGAGAAGAAAAAAAGCGATCAGCGATCGCATATTTTTCATGGAAGCATATACGACATGTGATGCCGGAAGTCCGGAAGCTACTGTCACAACAAAAATGTGTTGTCGATGTGTTGCAGTGTGTTCTACAGATTGTGCTCTAGGATGTAGGATGTGCTCTATAGGATGCGCTTTGAACATATAGCAAGGGTCAGCTGCTGTACTTCAAATTTAAAGTTGTGTCACAGCCATGGCAGCACATGCAAAGGCTCCATGTATTGCCGCAGCTGCGGCTGTGCCGTTCTCTGTTCTCTGTGCTGTGTTGCCGGAGCTGCTGGATGGCTGGGCCCTGCCAAAGGTGTCACGCCTCTGCCGCACGGCTCGTGAAGCCACTTCGGGTGTACTCGAGCATCTTCGCCAGGCATGGCTGGAGATGGTGACGATCACCGAACAGTTGAACCTTGCCGCATCTATGGTGCATTACCCGGGTTTCGATCCCACGGACCAAGTGCAAATACAGCTGCGCAGCGTGCGCAACTGGGACCCCCCGCACCATGCAAAGCTTTGTAAACAAGCCACGCGTTTCATGCGCAATAGTTTCAATTACTACGTTGGCCAAGGCGACGATTTCAGCGAGTGGGCGGCAACACATGACATATCTGCAGATTTGTCACCCATAGAAAGCATGCAATATATGAACAGCCACCTACAAGAATGCCACGACTTCAGAACGCTTATGACAACGCTGATTGCGGGCAGGGCCGACTTTTTGTATTCGCCTTCGGAAGCGGATTCCGACATAGAAGCTGTGATCGGTCCAGTGCATTGCACAGGCCCAGGACTTCTCATTGTCTTGCATCACAAATGCTTGCCCGTGGTGCTGTGCGTCCGGTACACCCAAGCCACTTACAAGAGAAAGATCTTCGCCCCATTTCTGGCTTCGCTGATGGCTTAATGCGCTGGAAAGAAAATTTGAGCACGCAGCTACAAAACTGCATGGGCGCAACAAGCCCTACTAATATAGTCACTACATATACCGAGTTGCCGCTTTTGACCAATGCGGAAAAGCTAGCATCCTTTGGTGATGCCATGTTTGAGAGTGGCACACAAGTTACAGTATCAGCAGGGCCTTTTTTTGTCAACAGCCCAAATTCCACGACGGTTTTTGATATGCATGTTGACAATGCAAAGCCAGGATTGCCATTTTTTGTGTTTTGCCCTGTTGTGCCAATGCTCTTGGATGGCTGCGCGCTGCTCCAGCTAACAATGGTGTGCCGCGCTGCCCGCGATTGCACCGGCAATCTATCCACGGTGTTGCAGGCAACAAGACGCGAAATCCTCCAAGTGACCAAATACTTGGACCTGGCGCCCTTGAGGTTCCCCGGCTTTGGGTGCATGGATGTGATGCATCTATATTGTGTCTCTTTCAAAGACAACCGCGCATGGCACAGTGGTGAAGACCCTCACCTCAGCATTTGGATTCCCACTCAGCAGGTGTACAGAGGCATGACGCCATCGAAGGCCTTCCGATGTATGAACCAGCACCTGCAAGGAAGCATTGTTTTTGAATGTGTGCTGGACCTGCTTGCTTCTAGCGATGCACAGTTTTTGTTTCCCACAGCAGAGCATTGCTTTGAATCAACAAACAACCCTTGGTGCTGCGGGGTTCCAGCAATTGTGATTGCTATGCGTTGCAAAACCGTGCCTGTCACGATCACCCTGCACTATACAGCACCTGTCTACACGAAGCAATGGCACGGGCCAAGAAAACGATCATTGACCGCATAGCAGCAATGAAAAAAATTTCGTGTTGATGACAGTCGGCTACTGTAAAGCATGGGCGCAACCAGCCCCAAGACAGAGCAACTCAACTTGTGCGGCAGGAGTGTCTACTAGAGGCAGCAACCAAAGACATCATGTTCTCTTGTAGCAAAACCTTGCCATGCACTTGCACAGATAAGAAGCGGATGTTGACAACCACAGATGAATCACTTGTTTTACACACACACACATATATATATATATATGTATATATCCATGCGTGTGTCTGCACAGCTGCTCGTTAACAAAAGGCTGCGATTCAGTTGATTGTGTCACGTACTTGTTCTTGTTGATTTTATTTTCCTTCACTCTTCTGTTGTGATGGCGATGAATGCTGCAAGTGCTGCAGACCCGCCACAGAACCCACAATTGCGGCGACTGGCGCGCCTGCCACAAGAGTTGCCACAAGAAGCGCCATCCTATCCGCAAGTGGGGGACCGCATCATGGTTTTGCGTCAGCCAAGCATGGACGGCATTTTGGATAATGGCAAAACGATGCTGATTGGCGCCAAGAAATCTCGTCCGGGATATACCTGGATTGGCACGGAAGGTCACGTCCACGGGCGGGTCAAGATTACTGAATCCACCCCCCTCACACCTGAAGACGTGAAGGCAAGACAAGAAGAGCACCAGCTCCCAGTCAATGCCAAGTTGCCCAAGAATCCTCATGGCCTGATGCTCGCAGAGGCAACCCGTCTAGCGACGCCGGTTCCCTATTGGCAACCCGACCTTGCCCTCGGGTGGCACGTATATCGCGCTGCAAAAAATGATTTGCCTCTCAGGTCAAACTGTTGTAAGAAGAGATCTGCAGAAAGCCTTCAGGGCTTGTCAGATTCAGAAAGCAAAGAGAAAAGGCAAAGCGTTGATGACTCTGCCGATGGCATCCGTGCAAGTTCCACGGCTCCCATCGGCGCCGTGCTTGTGAAACTAGAAGAAGACAACGCTGTCATTGCAGCGCAAGATCCAGAGGTTGTTGCCCCTGTTGTAGCCCCGGAGAGCTGATGGTATCTTGCCTGCTGTGCAAGCGAGCATCAACATGTGTTTCAGTAGCCCCAAGAAGGCAATATGATGACCTTAGAACCACGCTGCGACATGCAACAGGCCAAAGCTTTCCGTGTGTGTGTATTCTATCATTTGCTCTTTTGTAATTGCTCATACATGCATCTTGCCGCAGAATGGTTTCACTGTCGCCTCTTGCACTGCCACTTGTCTAGCTAGTAAAACTCAATTAGCACAAGACCACGTTTGCTGCACTGCCGTGTTTGTTCAGTGGTGATGCAACAAAGAATGTGTTGACTTGGCCACACAGCGACCGCGCGACAGCATGTGCCTGGTTCATCAACTAACGCCAACGGTGTGCTGTTCAGAACATTTTCAGCCCACTTTCATCAAAGAAAGAGTAAGGAGCAGGTGCGGTGCTATGTCATCACGCAGCCGCCTGTTTGCGGTGCTAATATATAGTTTGACTTGCGACCGCTGATTTACACAATGCACGCCTCTCTGATGCCAGTGAAAGAGCGCTTACAGATAGCTTATTGAAGAACATAAGCGCGTGCCATACCTCAAACTACACTTGTTCTGGCTCTTCCTTGTTACTTCCACACCAGTTGCCAGCATTGTGTGCTATATAGCTGTAAAGCTTTGTGGCGGATCCAAGACCTTTTGTTTCGCATGGAGACCAAATCACTGAAAGAATTATGCTCACTGGGTTGTCAAGTGTCAAGTGATCTAGCATTTAGCATCAACAAAGGCCTTGCCCTGCGCGTGTTTGGCGTCGTTACCTGCCAATGCATTCAAGACATTGGGTGGTGCTTTGCAAACTCATGGTGTCATCACTAGCGATATGGCCTATTTTGTCAGTTTGAAGTTGTACTATAGACCCTTGACGCGTGCACCTGCCACCTCCCTTCAAAAAAGGTAACTATGGTCTCTTACCACCCGTGTGGACCGACGAGCACATGCGAGAGCAATGCAATTCGCTAGACAGTCGGCAAGTTTGTGTCTGTAATGAACATACGTGTTATGAAGCGTCCTTGGCTTCTGCATGGCTATACATTTTTTCTTTGCGTCCAAAAGGGGCGAAGAGATAGACAGCGGCAGCGGGCTGTTGCGCAAAATCTATGATCACCGCTTGTGTATAAAATTAGTCACCCTCGCAATACCTTGTGATCCATGAACCAGCGGTGTGTTGTAGCAGCGTGCTGTTTAATATAAATGTTGGCCGCACCGATCAAAACTACACAGAGCAGGTGGCGAGGTTGATGTCATCACACCGAAAAAATACTGTCCTCATAATCACGGGCGTCAATGCATAGTGCTGTAGTATGTTGAACGCTGGTATGCGTGACGCATCAGTTTGGTCATACCTGTATGCTCTGTAACTAAAATGGCACATGTCCTTGTTCAATATGAACTGCACAGGCTAGTCTGATTGGCTCTGCTTGTTCTGGTAAGCTCTGAGAATGCTATGTGAGCCATGGCCTATTTGCTTGAGAATAAGTAAATGCTCCACTAGCCGATGCAGAGAGCTTACAGAAATAGCCGGCAAGCTGTGTGATACATTGAGCCACATCACCGCACTGCATTTGCGAACATACATCGCAGAGCATAGCCTTTTACTTGAAAAGCAACAGCAGTGCAGGACTCTTTTCTTCACTGCGGCGATGCTTTAGGGAAGCTCCTTCAAGCTCAAGGTGTTGCTGTCCTTTTGTCGAAACGGGTCTACCGGTCCACCTGGTTGCCATGGCCATAGCCACAGCCATGAACATAGAGCACCATCCGTCACAAGAAGCAATTTGCCGCACATAAAGATAGATGAACAATAGCAGCGCAAACAAGCAGCAAACTTGCACAAAGAAGCCAAAACATACGCCGTGTAGCCTTCACTGTCGCAAAGCTTGACACAACACTCCACGCACTGGCTGATGCTGTTGATTTTAGCTAATGCTGTTGGCCCTTGATTTTGAAGCTGTTGTGCCATTGTATCGTGTGATTCAAGCGTGAAAAGCCTTTGACAGCCTTTGAAAGCCTTTGTTTGTGATGTAGCTTGCCGTGGTCGGTTCAAAATTGTACTAGCATGCAAAGACAGTCAAAGCTGCGCGTCATATGGAATAGACCTCATCGACAAGGCAGAAAAAGCTTGCACTTGCGAAAGCCTAGAGATGCCACAACCCGCGTTGCAATTGACACGCCGCCCAAGCTGCGGCAAGACTCGTGTTCGTATCAAGTCAAGGGCTATCAAGCAACAGCTTAACATGAAAGCAAATATACATACAGTGCCATAATTGCAGCAGTGTCAACGTGTGCATGGGGTGGAAAGCTGTGTGCCAGTCCCTATGCCAACGGGACAACATTACATGAATGCATCGTGGTTGATATATGTTCCATCCCCCTGCGCTGTATAGAGTACTATTGTGTTCGCATTCAGACGTGCAAAAGCTTGTTCTCAAAGCTGTGAATTTTCTCTTGCTGTTAGCTTGCTTGAGGCTATGGCATGGATCATCGCTCAACCAGTATTGGCAGTCTACAACAAAATATACACGCTCCATTTCTCTTTGAAATGTGGAGAATGCGTCATGCCGCGCTTCAATGCGCAAGTCGCCTTACCATATAGCTTCTGCTGTGTGGACAGCTTGGAAATCATTCCCTATGTTGAAGATATGCTGGGCAGAGTAGCGGCAAACAGAGTCACAGTGAGCAATGCGTTCGATATGCCACTCTTTCAACACCTGTCACAGTTTACCCGCGCAAAGCGGGACGCCTACAAGGATGGCGTGACCTTGCTGAGTGATTTGGAATTGGTGGAGCCTTCTTTCTCCACTCACGGAGAACACCCAAGCACCACCATCAGCATCGTGCTGGAAGTCATCGCAAAAAGGCCAAAGAAGCACCCGCCGCTGCCACGCAGGGTCCTGCCCCAGCCAGTCCTGCCATCCCAACCGCATTGCACTTTGAAGTTCATCATGGCTGCATCAGGTGATGAAATTGGTACACTCACCGTGCCACTCCCTTGGGCATGCAATGTTCAAATAGCATCGGTGCAGCTGGGCCGCACTATGGACTTGTGCCTGGCTTCCACCGACAACGGGCAAACCTTTCAGCACATTTCCCAGCTCCGGTTGTCGAAAAAAGCACCTCTGGGCATAGATGTCCTATGTGTACAACAGACCTTTGTCAACATGCGCTCCTTTCAACTGGAGGACCCCGGTGATGATCAATTGCAAGACCTAGCCACAATCTTCGAGCGTGCTATGGACGGCGTGGTGGTGAACTACCCTTGGGCCGGCTGGCGGAGACATTACAAAGAGTTTGCGGCACTGGCTGAAATGCTCAGCAACAGTGAAGAGCCAAAAGTTTCAGCAAAGGCTATTCAATTGATCCTACAGGCTTATGCACAAGCTTGCAGACGTAGGTACGATGGCAAGACCCCGCGCCGCCATAGAACCTGGCACGGGTGCTATCACGCCATGATCAGCAATCGGCTTGTGAAAAACGAGACTGCAGCTCGAACACTGAAAAAGAGTTGGTGCCTGGCCCACCAGGATATATTGGAGCAGCTGTCAAAGCTCGTTGCTGCGGCGCCCGTTGGTGGCACATATTTTGCCTGATTTAAATGAGTAGTGAGTAGGGCACAGCACTGTGGCACAGCAGTTGAAGACCGCGGTCCATGAACCGACTCCTCAGAGTTCATCAAGGCTAGAAGCCTCAGCATCGCTCAGCATATTTGTGGTTACAGCATATGCATTAATCGCTCCAAACATTGCCGCAACGTGTGAGATCACGTGCCGCCGTGTATACAGTAACACGCACACACAGCCCCCCCCCCCAAAAAAAAAAACAATAGACGATGGTTGGCCTGAGAGCGGGTAGGTGGAGTAGGTGCATAGGTTCTCAGATGTGTTATGTAGTTGTATGCTTTGCAGACGCCAAAGACTTGCATGAATATGTTCAGGAGAATGTCACTTGAGATCACATGAGTATGTTCATTATGTGTAGATGTCAAGAGAAGAAGATGTGAAGATGTGCGGATGTGAAGATGTGAGGATGTGAAGATGTGAAGATGAGAAGATGTGAAGATGAGAAGATGAGAAGATGTGAGGATGTGAAGATGTGAGGATGTGAAGATGCGAAGATGTGAAGTTGCGAGGATGTGAGCTTGTGAAGATGTGAAGATGAGAAGATGAGAAGATGTGAGGTTGAGGATGTGAAGATGAGAAGATGTTAAGTGAAAATGTGAAGATGTGAAAATGCTTGACAGACCACCACTATTAGAAGAACTCTTTGCTCAGCCGCTCTCGGGAAAATCAGATTCATATCGCTGTATGTTTTCTCGTGCAGTTTGCTTCACACATCATATTTCTCTATATGTCTGCGATTGCAAATCAGTGGTGTTTCATGCACCTTGTGTTACATTGCTTACATCAAACCAGCTCGTTGGATTGTGTTCTCTTGCTTTTCTTTGCCTGGATTGTTGTGCTGCTTGCCATGGGCTTTTCGGTCGTTAAGGACGACACTCAAGTGAAGAAAGCATGCCCATCGCCACAGACCATTCAAAAACGACTCTTAAAGCAAACGCCCAGTGCTCTACTGGAAAAGAAGCACGCCTACCTCATGAGAAGCGAGCCTCTGGCTGTGATTTAGAAAAACATATTGATTAATTTTGGATCTCTTGTGCACACCGAATGTACACGGGATAAACTAGGGTGTTTGTCGTCTTCAACCCACTGGCACACGCGGCACAAAACTAAGGAATCGAAGCTGGCACATGCACTGGCAAAGATGATTTCTAAGGAACTGCGCCGCCGCGAATCAATTGTGCTCTCTTCGGACAGCGGCAGGGAGTGAATTTTGTGAGTCTATGACAAGTGCTGTGGCCCCATGAGAGCCAATAATGAGAGGTGAACTTCTGCTGCGTTGCATATTGCCTCCATTTTCGCGCGGGAACTTGGCACACTTGCCGTACTGTTGCCATAGTTCTTTTTCTTATGATGCGCGCTGATAAAGGTTGTGTCAGTTGAGCAACGAACACCAACCACAGTTCCAGCTGAAGCCACAACCGCAAACACCGACTAGAAATCTTGTTGCCACCTGCAATCGCTTATGAGCAATGTCATGAACAACTGTTGCTGGCTGGATATTAGTCATAGCAGTTTTTGGACTGCAGCTGGTGTAACAACCTCTTTCACAGGTCCTGTGACCTCTTGACATCAACACAACCCGCGCTCAAGGAAAGGAGCTGCGGCGAAGCTTGATTTACAACAGTCACGCGGCAGCAACAAGCTAATGATAGAAGAAAAAACATCAGTATGCCACGCAAACGAAGGCGATCAATGAATTCTTTGCACAGCTGGCAGTGCTTTGTGGACTGTTGACCAGCACAGCTACAGTAGTGATTACTTGCTTCTTTTTTTGCCAACACGCGAGAGCTACACAGATATTGCCCAGGGCACAGTGTTTAACTTGCTACCAGCCTGTGTTGTTGACACATCCTCTGGGTGTCTGTTAAAAATTGTTCAATCCGCTTTTGTGCTTGTGGTTTCAGCTGGTCCTTTCTAACGCATCCCTTTGCTTCCTTGTTATCAGGCGCTTGCTCCATACGTGGTGGGTTCTTGGTGATTTGCCCTGGTGTGATGAACCAGTGCACCTGGAATGTGTTGCTGCTGAGGCGGCGAAAGAACCCTTTGGAATCCATGCACATTACGCTGACATTCTTCCTACTTTTGCGAGCTACGCGGGATGATAGCTGCTAGTTGGTTTATTTCCTTTGCTTGGTGCTAGAGCCTCTAGCGATGATTGCTCCATGTGCGGTGAGGCCTTTGTAAAATACCCTTTGCGCGATGTTGAGAAGATCAGCGATGTTGTTGCCACAAGACGGCAAGTGTATTTATCATATTTAGGCACAGAGTCTCCAATCGCAAAAGCTGGCTGAACCTTCCTATACACTGTTACATACCAAGGACCACCCTTTGCATATGCGGTTGAGGGTGTGCTTCTCTTCACATGTTGTGATTTGATATATCGCCATATTGCTCTTAATTCTTGAGCGGATCCTACTTCAAAACATTCAAAAACTGCCGCGCTTAAATTAAGACGCCTTTGAAAAAAAAACAAGTTGACAAAATGTATACGGCGGTACAAGGAGAACGCAGTTCCTCTTTCAAAATATGTAGAATTGATGTGTTTAGAGCAAACTTGAAAAAGCAAGCCTGTAACATGCATACGGTACCGCAGCGAGATCTACTACTCTTTGTTTTGACTACATGTTGCGCATGGCTTGACAACAATTACAGATGCACGGGTCAAATGAACAACGATGTTCTCCATCGCTTTCATAAAATGTTAGCCACTAGCAGCGGCAGAGCTTCCTGTGGTCCAGTGACTGAACTAAGGCCTTATACAGGAACTGTTCATTAGTTGTTGAAACACACCACAGCTGCAGCGCTTGTATATCTTGTTCTCATTGGCGCACATCCTTTGCTCATCCAGATGATTAGAAAGAGAAAGCAAGCTGCAGCATCCGTGTTGACCTCAATTTCACTTTGTGACTCGTTGTTTTGGCGCAATTGAAGCACAGTTGATGGTTGCTTTGCACACCAATTAGCTGTGCGGTCGCTGACTAAGCTTTGCCCATTGTGTCGTCAAGTGTTAATGAAGCATGCGCAGGTCCAAGCTATCCGTGATATCTATTTGCGCAGTGCCCTGGGCACCAGGAGGCATGAGCAAGAGATCCAACGCAAAACCAACTGATGTTATGCTTGCGCTAACTGCTGGAACACCAGAAGCCCGAATTTCGGTAGATCAGCAGATGGGGGCTCACATACAAGCAAAGCATCGCCAGTGATTTCACCCACTGCGACAGGAGTAAAGTTGCTTTGGCGATAAGTTTGGCTTTCAAGCGCGCGCCGCAGCCAATCGTGTACTAAGCTTTGAAACATGCACCATGTTTCCAGCAGGCAATTGGTCAATGGGAGGTCATGCAGCAACAATTTCACTGACTGCTGGAGGCCATTAAGACTACAAGCTTAGCTCAAGTTTTGTTTGCCGGCACACCTCTGGAGGTCCTGGCCAACTGCTTGTGATAGCAAATTGTCATCTGAAAAGTTGTGCAGCAACTTGTTCTGGATACCGGATTGTTATATCGGTTCCGTCACTTTGCTGGCGCGCCCTGCAATGACGGAGCCGCCCAAGTGAAGCCAGCTCAAGTTCTCCAATGTTTTCTTTGTTGCCCACCATGCAGCCCCAAGCACCCTGCCCAAGAAGTCACGGAGGGTAACAGCCATCAACAATTGCATTGTGCTGCATGGCTTGAATCAGTGAGCGAGATGACACCGCTGGACAAAGGCTTATATACAAATATCAGCGCGCATTCTTGCAAGCAAGTTGATAACTGTGCCTTGGGTGCCTGGGTAGTGTATGTGCGGCTTTTGTGTGTTGACAAAAACATATATCATCTAATCGCCAGTAAGTGTGATTGCTGACCAGCAGCCCATCAAGCATTGCCAACCCTGCAAAGAGTTCATCGAACGCTTTCGTTTGCGTGGTATGCTACGCATCAAAAAGTGTGTTAGCTGAACCGAGCAACAAATGCCAACCACAGCTCCAGCTCAAACCGTACTCACAAACGCGGACTACAGACAACTTGCTGCGGCCTGCAGTTGTCATGTTCAAGTCGCGGAGCAACAGTGAATTGCCCCGATGTTCCATGGGCGATACCAACAAAGATCATGAAACAACAGTTGTTGGCTCGTTATCGCTTCATATCAGTTTTTTGCATTGCAGCAGCTTGTGTAACAACTTCTTTGATAGGTCCTGTGAGCCTAGCTGAAACACACTACAACTGCAAGCTTGGAAATCTCGTTCCCATTGGCACTTGTCCTTTGGTGCCATACCTAAGAATTTGTTTTCATGACACTTGCAGTGCTACTAGCTTCACAGCCAAGGAACTTGCAAGAAAAGAAAGCCATCAGAGTAATTCAAAATGATGTTGTAACATTCAGCAGTGAAATCAATGAACGCTGTTGTTTAGGTGAAGGTTTTGATGCACCTGTTGTTACGCTCGAAAAGAAATGGAAGCTGTGCGGAGCCGCCTGCCGCTTTCCTGCAAAAGCTGAGTAGCTTATGAATCTACTCAGATAGCCTGTGTTTCAAAGAAAAGCAGCAGCAGATCTTTCTTTAGAACAGTTGAGAAGAAAGGCGATGTTGCTAGAAGCAAACTACTATTATTACTACTACTACTATATGTTGATATTACTACTACTACTACTACTACTAGTAGTATTAGTACTACTACTACTACTACCACGACTACTACTACTACTCTACTACTACTACTACTACTACTACTATTACTACTACTACTACTACTCCTACTACCTACTACCTACTACCTACTAGTACTACTGCTACTGCTACTATTACTACTACTGCTACAACTACTACTACCACTACTACCACTACTACCACTACTACCACTACTACCACTACTACTACTACTACTACTACTACTACTATTACTACCACCTACTACCTACTACTACTACTACTACTACCTACTACTACTACTACTACTACTACCTACTACTACCTACTACTACTACTACTACTACTACTACTACCACTACTACTACTACTACTACCTACCACTACCTACTACTACCTACTACTACCTACTACTACCTACTACTACCTACTACTACCTACTACTACTACCTACTACTACCTACTACTACCTACTACTACCTACTACTACCTACTACTAC
This sequence comes from Cladocopium goreaui, assembly GCA_947184155.2. Classification (NCBI taxonomy): domain Eukaryota; class Dinophyceae; order Suessiales; family Symbiodiniaceae; genus Cladocopium; species Cladocopium goreaui. The sequence continues at coordinate 55,771 of CAMXCT020002889.1, read as the reverse complement.
CTACTACTACCTACTACTACCTACTACTACCTACTACTACCTACTACTACCTACTACTACCTACTACTACCTACTACTACCTACTCTACTACTACTACTACTACTACCACCTATTTTTTTTCTATTTTTAGCATGGCTAAACCCTAAAATCCTAAACCCTAAATGAGTAAGCGGATACAAACAAAATATATTTTATGGCAAATGGTATGCCGTTAAATTACTATATGTTTTTGAATTAATATTCATTTAGAGGTTTTTTTTTTGAATTTCATTCACTCTATTTATTTAAATTCAAAATTGTATATCCATTCCAATTTAATTTTCATTGGTGAAAAATAGAAAAATATTTTGCCATAAAAATAGCATGTTTAATACCGGCTTACTAATTTAGGGTTTAGGATTTTAGGGTTTTGCCTTTCTACAATTTTATTACTTATTACTATTTATTATTACTTACTACAACCAACTACTACTACTACTACTACTACTACTACTACTACTACTACTACTACTACTACTACTACTACCTACTACTACTACTACTACTACTACTACTACTACTACTACTACTACTACTTACTACTACATACTACTACTACCTACTACTACTACTACTACTGCTACTACGACTATTTACTATTACTACCACTACTGCTATTGCTACTACTGCTACTGCTGCTGCTGCTGCTGCTATTTTTCTTTTTTTTTTGTATGGCTAAAGAAAGGATCAACTTCCCATGCGAGATTTAGAACCAAAGAAAAAAACACAATGCGCTAGCTGTATAATGTGTTTCAGTCGTTGATCCCAAAGCAGATGCTCTTGGTGCAAACTTTGCCGTATCTATGTTGCAAAACAAAGTATGTCTGTATGTGTGTGTATACATCACCTGCGCAGTCTTGCAATAGGTTCTGGAGCAGTTCTTCTATTTACAGACTGCTGGCGGAAGCTTGTGTTGTAGTTTTCTGCTTAAGTTTACGCCTTGTTCTTGATAGCGGTGCAGTGCTTTTGCAGTCCCTCCGCTATCAGTGATGCCCGTGAAACGCGAGCATGCCCATGCTGTGAATATTGACTTGGAAGCACATGGTCGAGCTGTCAAAGCCAAGCTCACTGACACAAGCAACGACGCACAGCTGATTGCATGTGTGCGGCCCTGTGGATTGGCTTCATGTGTCTTCCAAGGAGAGGAATTATTATATATCTGGTTGCACTTGTGTTACAAGCTTGCACATGATGATTGTATGTATGCTTCAGGCGCCGCAGCAAAGGCAACGCTATGGCAAGTGCAACATCAAAAGCAGCCATCTGAAAAGGTAGGTGTGTATGTATGTGGGCTGTGTGCCTTCTTGAACAGTCCAGCAGCACGCATGCCCGGTCGTGACACTTGGAGCAGAAAAAAGAATCGCAAGAAAGAGGAACACTCTTGATTCATGGGTTGGTTTGGCTGGACTGCACCGCCAGCGCGAAGAGAAATGGACGCATTCATGTCCACCCGCTGAGAGCACAGGCAAAGAGCACGTGCATTTGTATTGCTTTAGGAATAATGCGCTTTGAATGAACCAACATGCAACTGAGGCAATGCACGACAATACAGGAATGGGATCAACTTCCCATGCGAAATCTAGAGCCAAAGAAAAAAAAGCACAATGCGCTAGCTATGTAATGTGTTTCAGTCGCTTATCCCAAAGCTGATGCTCTTGGTGCAAACGCCGTCGTACCTATGTTGCAAAGCAAAGTATGTGTGTGTACACGTCAACCGCTCAGTCTTGCAATAGGTTCTGGAGCAATTCTCCTATTTACAGATTGCTGGCGAAAGCTTGTGTTGTAGTTTTCTGCTTAAGTTTACACCTTGTTTTTGATAGCGTTGCAGTGCTTTTGCAGTCCCTCCGCTATCAGTGATGCCCGTGAAACCCAAACATAAGCATGCCCATGCTGCGAATATTGATTTGGAAGCACATGGTCGAGCTGTCAAAGCCAAGCTCACTGACACAAGCAACGATGCACAGCTGATTGCATGTGTGCGACCATGGGGGTTGGCTTCATGGGTCTTCGAAGGAGAGTGATTATTATCTGGTTACGCTTATGTTCCAAGCTTGTGTATGATGATTGTGTGTGTGCTTCAGGCGCCGCAGCAAATGCAACGCTATGGCAAGTGCAATTGACGGGTATCGGCAAGGGTGCCTTTGCCTTCCAAATCAAAGCAACAGCCAGTGAAGCATTCCGGGAATACCCTGACCCACGGGTTTGCATATTCAATGACTTGGAAGCATTCTCATAATTGCGCTTGGCCGTAGGAACACCGCTATCACCACAGGAGCCAGACCCTGCTCATGCCATGGTCTGCGCAAGGGACCATCACGTTACACTCTACGGCGGCAAAGACTGGCAAACGGCACTGAAGTTTGTACTATTTATCTTGACCTACAAAGTTATGAAGGGCCACCTGTCATACATACCCAAACTGCTCGCGCAGTTTATGTGTCCAATCGAAGCTGCTTTACCTGCCCTATGGGAGCTCCACAGGCCTGATGTGAAGGTGGTGGCTCCAAAGCCTTTCAATGGCATGCCCCCAAGAGGTTACAGGCACGTGGCCGCACGCCTGGAACCGCGAGCTTTAGCCCAACAAGAAGCAAGCAATGTTGTTGGTATTCCCACAAGCAGCCATGGCTATATCCTCTTTTTCTTCGGAGGCATTTGCAGCTTAAAACACAACTTTGACCACAAAGGCATCCCAACAATTGTGATCAGACCCGATCCTAGAACAGGGCACAGCACCCGCACACGATATCTACAACTCAATCTAGATATGGCATCCACAAAGCGGGTGATCACAGTGCTGCAGGATGTGCTGTTGGAAGTTGGAACTACCGGTGTGCTTTGTGCACATGGCGGGTAAAGAAGACCCAATGGCCGCATTCCTCTGCGCGCAGCCATCCGTTTTCTCGGATGATGATTGAGAATTGATGCCCTAGGGGCCAAAAGCATCCAAGCCATGCCAATTTTGCCTGGTATATGCCAATTGTGTTGATGTTGGATATGTCACCCAGCTGCTAATGCAGTATTGTTGTTGTCTTGCGAAAAAAATAACAGAGCTAGTTCTGGCAAAATGTCAGCGACTTATTTTAGGTCCAGAAGCAGTGGTTGAATCCTTGATGATGAAGGCATAAAATACACATGAGACGGTGTGGGATCTATAAATCTAAGCAGTTGCACGTGAAAGGGTTGCATGTGACATAATTCTATGTGAGCAAGTTGCGCGTGAGAAAATTGTATGTGACAACATGTGACCAGAGTTGTTTATGAAAGAGTTCTGCGTGTGAAACCTTGTGAAAGAAAGAGCTGTGTACGAGAAAGTAGTGTCTTAGATGATGGCATGAAATACACATGAGACGGTGGAGGATCTATCAATCTAAGCAGTTGCACGTGAAAGAGTTGCATGTGACATAATTCTATGTGAGCAAGTTGCGCGTGAGAAAATTGTGTGTGTGACAAAATGGGATCAAATTTGTATATGAAAAAAATCTGCGTGTGAAACTTTGTGAAAGAGCTGTGTACGAGTAAGTTGTGTCTTATGTGACAAAATTTGTGCACAAGCATACAGCTTGACAACATACTGGCATCTTCGCGTGTATTGTCAATGTGACAATGTGAAACGCAAAGTGAAGGTCCATGTCACGAAGTCCCACGCCTGCCACACAGAATGAAGGTCCATGTCACGAAGTCCCACGCCTGCCACACAGAATGAAGGTCCATGTCACGAAGTCCCACGCCTGCCACATAGAATGAAGGTCCATGTCACGAAATCCCACGCCTGCCACACAGAATGAAGGTCCATGTCACGAAGTCCCACGCCTGCCACACAGAATGAAGGTCTATGTCACGAAGTCCCACGCCTGCCACACAGAATGAAGGTCCATGTCACGAAGTCCCACGCCTGCCACACAGAATGAAGGTCCATGTCACGAAGTCCCACGCCTGCCACACAGAATGAAGGTCCATGTCACGAAGTCCCACGCCTGCCACACAGAATGAAGGTCCATGTCACGAAGTCCCACGCCTGCCACACAGAATGAAGGTCCATGTCACGAAGTCCCACGCTTGCCACACAGAATGAAAGTCCATGTCACGAAGTCCCACGCCTGCCACACAGAATCATTCATGTCCACCCGCTGAGAGCACAGGCAAAGAGCACGTGCATTTGTATTGCTTCAGGAAAAATGCGCTTTGAATGAACCAACATGCAACTGAGGCAATGCACGACAATACAGGAATGGGATCAACTTCCCATGCGAGATCTAGAGCCAAAGAAAAAAAAGCACAATGCGCTAGCTATGTAATGTGTTTCAGTCGCTGATCCCAAAGCTGATGCTCTTGGTGCAAACGCCGTCGTACCTTTTTTGCAAAGCAAAGTATGTGTGTGTACACGTCAACCGCTCAGTCTTGCAATAGGTTCTGGAGCAATTCTCCTATTTACAGATTGCTGGCGAAAGCTTGTGTTGTAGTTTTCTGCTTAAGTTTACACCTTGTTCTTGATAGCGTTGCAGTGCTTTTGCAGTCCCTCCGCTATCAGTGATGCCCGTGAAACGCAAACATAAGCATGCCCATGCTGCGAATATTGATTTGGAAGCACATGTCGAGCTGTCAAAGCCAAGCTCACTGACACAAGCAACGATGCACAGCTGATTGCATGTGTGCGACCATGGGGGTTGGCTTCATGGGTCTTCGAAGGAGAGTGATTGTTATCTGGTTACGCTTGTGTTCCAAGCTTGTGTATGATGATTGTGTGTGTGTGCTTCAGGCGCCGCAGCAAATGCAACGCTATGGCAAGTGCAATTGACGGGTATCGGCAAGGGTGCCTTTGCCTTCCAAATCAAAGCAACAGCCAGTGAAGCATTCCGGGAATACCCGGACCCACGGGTTTGCACATTCAATGACTTGGAGCGTAGGAACACCGCTATCACCACAGGAGCCAGACCCTGCTGATGCCATGGTCGGCGCAAGGGATCATCACGTTACACTCTACAGCGGCAAAGACTGGCAAACAGCACTGCACTGAAATTTGTACTATTTATCTTGACCTACAAAGTTATGAAGGGCCACCTGTCATGCATGCCCAAACTGCTCGCGCAGTTTATGTGTCCAATCGAAGCTGCTTTACCTGCCCTATGGGAGCTCCACAGGCCTGATGTGAAGGTGGTGGCTCCAAAGCCTTTCAATGGCATGCCCCCAAGAGGTTACAGGCACGTGGCCGCACGCCTGGAACCGCGAGCTTTAGCCCAACAAGAAGCAAGCAATGTTGTTGGTATTCCCAAAAGCAGCCATGGCTATATCCTCTTGACCGCAAAGGCATCCCAACAATTATGATCAGACCCGATCCTAGAACAGGGCACAGCACCCGCACACGATATCTACAACTCAATCTAGATATGGCATCCACAAAGCGGGTGATCACAGTGCTGCAGGATGTGCTGTTGGAAGTTGGAACTACCGGTGTGCTTTGTGCACATGGCGGGTAAAGAAGACCCAATGGCCGCATTCCTCTGTGCGCAGCCATCCGTTTTCTCGGATGATGATTGAGAATTGATGCCCTAGGGGCCAAAAACATCCAAGCCATGCCAATTTTGCCTGGTATATGCCAATTGTGTTGATGTTGGATATGTCACCCAGCTGCTAATGCGGTATTGTTGTTGTCTTGCGAAAAAAATAACAGAGCTAGTTCTGGCAAAATGTCAGCGACTTGTTTCAGGTCCAGAAGCAGTGGTTGAATCCTTGATGATGAAGGCACGAAATACACATGAGATGGTGGGAGATCTACCAATCCAAGCAGTTGCACGTGAAAGAGTTGCATGTGACATAATTCTATGTGAGCAAGTTGCACGCGAGAAAATTGTGTGTGTGTGTGACAACATGTGACCAGAGTTGTTTATGAAAGAGTTCTGTGTGTGAAAGGCATCCAAGAAATGCTTTTTAGTTTTGCAATGGCGTAGCTTCATGCAGTGTGCAAGCATCAAAACAGGCAGTGTAGAAGTTGGTAGTGTGGAATTGCCAGCACGGCTACATCTTCATGTGGCCAGCTAGACACATCACCAAAGCGCTATGAGAGTTGCAGAATACCGATTCAACAAGGAACAAGCAGGCTCTCAAACCGACTATGCTGCCAGGTATAGAGGTAGAAGCACAGGCAAGCACATCAGCTTCATTGTGAAATCTTTGTTTGTAAAAAAACAATACACCCAACACTGGCGCATCGCTATAGCCACCAGATTTGGCATGCGCACAAGTTCAACATCGGCCGTGATAGAAAGACCAAAGCGGCATGCTGCTGCACACCATGAGAATATCAGCAAAAGCGGTGATACTAGAAGCACGCAAGGGCTGGTGGCATCATATTCTTGATTTGATTTGCTTACAAGCATTGATGTCAACCAATCGATTGCCTCCGGTTTAAAAACCGTTGGCTTTATAGCAACAGCCTCTGCACGATACAAAAGTCAAACGCACAGCAACCTGTGTGAATGTTCGCTGATGAACTGCGCTTCCCTCAGCAAGTATAGCCGATCCACGCGCTGTCGTTGTTGCTTTTGGAACCCGATGGCATTCCGGGACAGGTTGTATGGGCAAGTTGATTTTGTTTTTCTTCGCTGCTCTTGGCCACAGTGCAAAGAAGAACAGCGCGCATTGCTGTGCAATATTAATGGCAGGGCTTGGCGCCAGAGCGGCGGGGACGGCGTCGAAAATTATCTGGACGACCACCACAGTCGTATCATTGCCAAGCTGAGCCTGCAGACCCACTTTGGACACCGGTGGTTCCACGTGTGGCGGGACCCTAAGGGCACCAAGCTTTTGGTGGTCAAGGAGCCTGCCCCGGACACCCCAGTGGTGGTTTCCTGCACAATCACCGTCAAAGCAAATCACCCGGGCATCCACGCTGACTTTACATTGTTGAGCGGCTACCCCTTAGGAACCAGGGCCTTTGAAAACATATCGCCCGAAAATCCACTGCTTGCGTGGGACCTGAAGTCAGCAGCATGCAACCTCGCATTGGACCAAGGGCTCTTGGAATCGCGCCATCAGATCGTGGGCTTGACGCTGCCCGGCTTTGAAAACGGCTTTCCTGACGGTTTGCTGTTAGCTCAAACGAACACCCTCACTGATGCGGAACTGCAGCGTTGGCTGAGCTATCTCAAAGCCCTTGCAAACGAGCCAACATTGCTGGAACAATTTCACTGTCTGGAAGAAGATTCTTGTTCTTCTTCGTCGACATCGAGCGATGTGCGCACGGATGAATCTCCAACCAGCTGCAATTGTGAAGAGCTATAGGTAGCTCCACAGGCAACATCCGCATTGAGAAGCATTGTTTCAGGCGTTCTGCACACACAAGCCAAGCTCTTGCACCAAGCCAAATATGCATTCTTGCAGCAAAGCAAGTGGATGCGTTGTCAGGCACTTATGCGGGTACTAGAAGGATGCCGACAGCATGAATCTTCTCTTGTGAAAATGTTTGCGCCGCTGTCGCTACTGTGAGAGTTGTTCTCATCTAGCTGTTTAGTGGTCATGTGCGTTTACTTGCTAATCACTCTTTGCCTTTTTGGCTGATGGACAACTCCAACTTTATGTGGGCGTATGCAGCTTGTCAAGCAGCTCCATAGTGAAACATTGTTGGGCATCGCAACGACACGCTTGCCAACAGTTGCAGTTGCTACACAGCCAAGGAACTTGCATGGAATATCACAATCGCAAGTCCACTTGATGCCGGTAATTCGGCAATGCTATACAGGATGACAAACCCACCGGTAAACATAATAGTATCTTTGTGTTGCACTGCGCTCTTATGGTTTCGCTTCCTTTGTTTGGCATTACCAGGGTCGCTGTACCGCTCTGCTAAGGGTATGAACATGACTGATGCATGTCTTTGCAGCGGTGTGATGGTTGTTGTACTTGAACATGCGGTGGTGGCGAAGTAGAATCATGGGAATCATTTCCCATAAACCAGATATCCCTGCTCGCGTGCCATCTGTGTATATGTGACCCTCTCTGTTCCAGTTAGCAGGCCATGTGGGACAATAAATGTCCACACACCCGAACCAAGAGTTGTTGATCCTTTTCTTTGCTTGTTGTCACGGTGTTATTAGAGCACCCCGCTATTGATGAAATAGCGCGCTCACTTCTACCATCAGTCGTATGCAATAATATGATAAGATGGACAAGATGTCCAGGCAAGGGCAAAAGCTGAATGCTGAGCGCAAATCGCTGCAAATCACTACTTAATTTTGAAATCGCTCAAGTATGCTTGCACCATAGCTGTGGAACTGTCGCTATATGACTTGTTTCTTTCTCATCAGCTGTAAACAAGGTAGCAAATGCTCGCAGTAGTATGAAGGCCTATGTTCTCTCTGGGTTGCTGTGAAGCTCACCAGGCAACCTGGAGCAAAACCCATCAAAAGAAAACATGGATTGTGACTTGCATCAACGGCTTATCTGCTTATTTGCATTCCAAAGCTGCTGTTAGTCAAACATGATGGCGCTGGGCAAATGCCGACATACAAGTGCCGATTCGCTGGTCAAATTGTGAATTAAAGCAAGTTTGCTTTGTCGACCATTTGCCAGAAAGCAGCGTTTCAGCTTCTTCTGGGTGTGTGCGACTAAGCAAGCACCTCCATTGCGCAGAATTACAGCGCTATACACACAAGTTCAGCAGCAGTCGTGATCAAAAAGTCAACAAAACATGCTGCGCACTAAGGTCCACACAGGCTTCTAACTAACTTCCTGTGTGTGAATTTTCAACTGGTTAAGCAACACCAGTGCAAAATATAATTTACACCCAAGCCGCAACCTTGTCAGCAAAGGTTCATGAGTCAGCGATGTTGCAACAAGAAGACCGCAGTCAGCGCACGCAACAAAATACTACCGTGTATGCACGCATATGCAAAAGAAATCCTGGCAAAGAAGTCCAGGAATGCAACAGGCATCCTAATACTGTGAGATAAACTATGCGTTGCCCGATCAAAGAATTGGCTCACTGTCGTTCATGCGCTGAAGCTGTATTGCATGATGATTCCACAAGCAGATGCGCTGACCAGCACCGTGTATACACGCAGCGCCTTCATCTTTATGCCAGCTACTCCAGCTATTGATTATGTCTACAACAGCTCGCCATTGGCAGACAATGGCAGCTCAACCAAGTTTGCTCCACTGGCCAACCACCAGAAACTTGAGATTTCACAGTGGCTACATGAAGCAAAAGCCACAGCGCCATGCATGAACGGTTTCACTTGATACCAAAGCAGCACATAGCCACAAGCTTGCCAAGTGTTTTCGAAGAGCTACGCAGCCAAGGAACTTGCATGGAATATCACAATCGCAGTTCCAGTTGATGCCGGTATTTCGGCAATGTTATCAGCTATTTTTTCTCGCTATGCGAAACTTGGTGGCGTTAAGCAACGTTGAATGAAAATTTCTTTGCCCACTTTCACTTGTAGTTGGCCGATAGATGTGCGCTTAAGCTGCATGTTGGTCCCCCCAAGCGAAAGCACAATTCAGCAATGAGTTGTGGAAGTGACTGGAACAAAAAGCCCAAAAGTCATCATGATAATGATCACAAGTACGAAGACAGCGTGCGCAGCATTTGCAAATGGTCAAGCTGTGGTCAACTAGGCAAGTGCAAGTTTGTTAAGGCGCACACACACAGCGTGCTGTGATTTTTGAAAAAGCAGCAGCCAAGCTTTCTTTCCACAATAAGCGCACCAAGCCTGTGATGGAAGTCTAATTATGTAATTGCTCCTGTCGAAATTCTACCACACTGCGGGTCACAGGAGCAACTTGCTGTGAGTGTTTACATAATGACATTGTTGCCACGTGTGATGAAAGCACCATCACTGATTCGCTGCTCGGCGCTGCGCTTGTTGCAAATCTCCCATTGCTTTTCGATGTTAAGTAGTTCCTGCTTCTGGTGTGTGCATACAGCTGGTTCAGCACAGCGCAGTTGTGAAATATCGTTTATAACAAAGCACAGGCTTGTCAGAAAAGAGCATCATTGGTGTACACTGTGGTACAGCATCAAAGGCAATTACTTGCTGTGGCAAGCGGCGTGTAGCTAACTGCCTTAGCAACCAGGGCTACTGAGCAAGTGATGTTGTAACAAACAGCTTTTCAACCAGCGTAGGCGGCAAAAGCGATCGCCGCGTAGTGTGGCGAAGATTGATTTGGCCAATTGAACAAGACACAAAGCAGCGTGAGTGCGATCGCCACAATTCTGTAGGAATCAAAAGCTGTGCCGACATTTTTTGCTTCTTGACAACTTCCATCCTCTTGTCTATGTGGGCGAGCCAAGCAGAACATGCTCTCTTGCAGCAAAGCAAGCAACGCAGTTGGATATACAATTCCGCACTGGCACACATACTGATGGCATGCTACCAACATCAAATTACTGCCTCTTACATACACCTGCGCAACAAGCACAACTGTCAGAATACTACTGCTCTACTGCTGTTGAGCTGATTGCCACTGCCATACGCGCTCGTTGCAAACTGTAGGTTGGCAACATACAGGGCTAGGAGGGCTGTAGGTTGGCAACATACAGGGCTAGGAGGGCTCTAGGTTGGCAACATACAGGGCTAGGAGTGCAGTAGGTCGTCAGCATACAGAGCTAGGAGGGCTGTAGGTCGGCAACATACAGGGATAGGAGTGCTGTAGGTCGGCAACATACAAGGCTAGGAGGGCTGTAGGGTGGCAACATACAGGGCTGGGAGTGCTGTAGGTTGGCAACATACAGGGCTAGGAGGGCTTTAGGTTGGCAACATAAAGGGCTAGGAGAGTTGTAGGTTAGCAACATACAGGGCTAGGAGGGGTGTAGGTTGGCAACATACAGGGCTAGGAGGGCTGTAGGTTGGCAACATACAGGGCTAGGAGTGCTGTAGGTTGGCAGGATACAGGGCTAAGAGTGCTGTAGGTCGGCAACATACAGAGCTAGGAGTGCTGTAGGTCGGCAACATACAGGGATAGGAGTGCTGTAGGTTGGCAACATACAGGGCTAGGAGGGCTGTAGGTCGGCAAGATACAAGGCTAGGAATGCTGTAGGGTGGCAACATACAGGGCTAGGAGTGCTGTAGGTTGGCAGCATACAGGGCTAGGAGTGCTGTAGGTCGGCAACATACAGGGCTAGGAATGCTTTAGGTTGGCAACATACAGGGCTAGGTGCTGTCAATCTTTGGAATCTTTGATTGCCCTTAGTTGTTAAGCAAACAACCGGTGTGCTCACCATTGATATGGAATGACAACTCACCCGGGTTCATCACCAAGATGACCACAGCCATGCCATACACAAACAATTTTTTCCGCTGTCAAAGTGCACCAACTGTTTCTCGTTGATGCACCTTTTACCCTTTCGCTGTGAGGCGGTTACAGCTTCTTGTGTGTATTCACAACTGATCAAGCAGCTCCTTTGTGACATGTTTGTTGGTCATCACAATCACAAGCTTGTCAACAAGTTATGAATGGCCGAACATGACAGCACTGCAGCACATGACCACATTTGTTTGGTCACAAGAGCGAAACACTATTGCAAGCATCAAGACAAGGCAACTGTCGCTGCTATGTGAAAATCAACAGCTGGACCGGTGTGCCATTGAGCGTCTGAAAAATAGAGATGTATAAATTGATGCATTCGTTTTCAGTTTTGCTTGAGTTATCAAGCATCTGCGTTTGTACATTAAACTTGCAGCTTCTTGTCTTTGCACCGGCACAATAGAGTATGTCCTGTTGGCAGCAAAGCAGGTGAATACACTGCCATGCGCTTATATACGTGCAGACGGAATCAAGCAAAATCCCGGAAAAGATGTCTAGGAAATGCAACAGGTATCCAAATATTGTGAGATAAATCACACGTTGCCCGATCAATGAATTGGTTTACTGCAGTCCATGCGCTGAAGCTGCATTGTATGATGATTTCTTTTGTCTACAGCAGCCCACCATTGGCAGACAATGGCAGCTCAGCCAAGTTTGTCCCACTGGCCAACCACCGGAAAGTTAAGATTTCACTGTGGCTACATGAAGCAAAAGCCACAGCGCCATGCATGAACGGTCTCACTTGATACCAAAGCAGCACATAGCCACAAGCTTGCCAAGTGTTTTCGAAGAGCTACGCAGTCAAGGAACTTGCATCGAATATCACAATCGCAGTTCCAGTTGATGCCAGTATTTCGGCAATGTTATCAGCTGTTTTCTCTTTGTTATGTGAAACTTGGTGGTGTTAAGCAACGCTGAATGAAAAATTCTTTGCCCACTTTCACTTGTAGTTGGCCGATAGATGTGCGCTTAAGCTGCATGTTGGTTCCCCCAAGCGAAAGCACAATTCAGCAATGAGTTGTGGAAGTGACTGGAACAAAAAGCCCAAAAGTCATCATGATAATGATCACAAGTACGCAGACAGCGTGCGCAGCATTTGCAAATGGTCAAGCTGTGGTCAACTAGGCAAGTGCAAGTTTGTTAAGGTACACACACACAGCGTGCTGTGATTTTTGAAAAAGCAGCAGCCAAGCTTTCCTTCCACAATAAGCGCACCAAGCCTGTGATGGAAGGCGGTTAATTATATAATTATTCCTTTCGGAATTCTACCACCCTGCGGCAACAATAAGATTTTCACTACATCTTCAGCGCAAGCAACACAAGCAAACAATGTGCAGAGCATGACCACACTTGCTTGGTCACAGGAGCAACTTGCTGCGAGTGTTTACATAATGACATTGTTGCCACGTGTGATGCAAGCACCATCACTGATTCGCTGCTCGGCGCTGCGCTTGTTGCAAATCTCCCATTGCTTTTCGATGTTAAGCAGTTCCTGCTTCTGGTGTGTGCATACAGCTGGTTCAGCACAGCGCAGTTGTGAAATATCGTTTATAACAAAGCACAGGCTTGTCAGAAAAGAGCATCATTGGTGTACACTGTGGTACAGCATCAAAGGCAATTACTTGCTGTGGCAAGCGGCGTGTAGCTAACTGCCTTAGCAACCAGGGCTACTGAGCAAGTGATGTTGTAACAAACAGCTTTTCAACCAGCGTAGGCGGCAAAAGCGATCGCCGCGTAGTGTGGCGAAGATTGATTTGGCCAATTGAACAAGACACAAAGCAGCGTGAGTGCGATCGCCACAATTCTGTAGGAATCAAAAGCTGTGCCGACATTTTTTGCTTCTTGACAACTTCCATCCTCTTGTCTATGTGGGCGAGCCAAGCAGAACATGCTCTCTTGCAGCAAAGCAAGCAACGCAGTTGGATATACAATTCCGCACTGGCACACATACTGATGGCATGCTACCAACATCAAATTACTGCCTCTTACATACACCTGCGCAACAAGCACAACTGTCAGAATACTACTGCTCTACTGCTGTTGAGCTGATTGCCACTGCCATACGCGCTCGTTGCAAACTGTAGGTTGGCAACATACAGGGCTAGGAGGGCTGTAGGTTGGCAACATACAGGGCTAGGAGGGCTCTAGGTTGGCAACATACAGGGCTAGGAGTGCAGTAGGTCGTCAGCATACAGAGCTAGGAGGGCTGTAGGTCGGCAACATACAGGGATAGGAGTGCTGTAGGTCGGCAACATACAAGGCTAGGAGGGCTGTAGGGTGGCAACATACAGGGCTGGGAGTGCTGTAGGTTGGCAACATACAGGGCTAGGAGGGCTTTAGGTTGGCAACATAAAGGGCTAGGAGAGTTGTAGGTTAGCAACATACAGGGCTAGGAGGGGTGTAGGTTGGCAACATACAGGGCTAGGAGGGCTGTAGGTTGGCAACATACAGGGCTAGGAGTGCTGTAGGTTGGCAGGATACAGGGCTAAGAGTGCTGTAGGTCGGCAACATACAGAGCTAGGAGTGCTGTAGGTCGGCAACATACAGGGATAGGAGTGCTGTAGGTTGGCAACATACAGGGCTAGGAGTGCTGTAGGTCGGCAACATAAGGGCTGGGAGTGCGGTAGGTCAACAACATACAGGGCTAGGAGGGCTGTAGGTCGGCAAGATACAAGGCTAGGAATGCTGTAGGGTGGCAACATACAGGGCTAGGAGTGCTGTAGGTTGGCAGCATACAGGGCTAGGAGTGCTGTAGGTCGGCAACATACAGGGCTAGGAATGCTTTAGGTTGGCAACATACAGGGCTAGGTGCTGTCAATCTTTGGAATCTTTGATTGCCCTTAGTTGTTAAGCAAACAACCGGTGTGCTCACCATTGATATGGAATGACAACTCACCCGGGTTCATCACCAAGATGACCACAGCCATGCCATACACAAACAATTTTTTCCGCTGTCAAAGTGCACCAACTGTTTCTCGTTGATGCACCTTTTACCCTTTCGCTGTGAGGCGGTTACAGCTTCTTGTGTGTATTCACAACTGATCAAGCAGCTCCTTTGTGACATGTTTGTTGGTCATCACAATCACAAGCTTGTCAACAAGTTATGAATGGCCGAACATGACAGCACTGCAGCACATGACCACATTTGTTTGGTCACAAGAGCGAAACACTATTGCAAGCATCAAGACAAGGCAACTGTCGCTGCTATGTGAAAATCAACAGCTGGACCGGTGTGCCATTGAGCGTCTGAAAAATAGAGATGTATAAATTGATGCAATCGTTTTCAGTTTTGCTTGAGTTATCAAGCATCTGCGTTTGTACATTAAACTTGCAGCTTCTTGTCTTTGCACCGGCACAATAGAGTATGTCCTGTTGGCAGCAAAGCAGGTGAATACACTGCCATGCGCTTATATACGTGCAGACGGAATCAAGCAAAATCCCGGAAAAGATGTCTAGGAAATGCAACAGGTATCCAAATATTGTGAGATAAATCACACGTTGCCCGATCAATGAATTGGTTTACTGCAGTCCATGCGCTGAAGCTGCATTGTATGATGATTTCTTTTGTCTACAGCAGCCCACCATTGGCAGACAATGGCAGCTCAGCCAGGTTTGCCTCACTGGTCAACCACCGGAAAGTTAAGATTTCACTGTGGCTACATGAAGCAAAAGCCACAGCGCCATGCATGAACGGTCTCACTTGATACCAAAGCAGCACATATAGCCACAAGATTGCCAAGTGTTTTCGAAGAGCTACGCAGCCAAGGAACTTGCATCGAATATCACAATCGCAGTTCCAGTTGATGCCAGTATTTCGGCAATGTTATCAGCTGTTTTCTCCTTGTTATGTGAAACTTGGTGGCGTTAAGCAACGCTGAATGAAAAATTCTTTGCCCACTTTCACTTGTAGTTCGCCGAGAGATGTGCGCTTAAGCTGCGTGTTGGTCCCCCCAAGCGAAAGCACAATTCCGCAATGATTTGTAGAAGTGGCTGGAGCAAAAAGCTCAAAAGCCACCATGCCAGTTGTCACAAGTGCACAGGCAGCGTGCGCAGCATATACAAATGGTCAAGCTGTGGTCAACTAGGCAAGTGCAAGTTTGGCAAGGTACACACACACACAGTGTGCTGCGATCAGTGAAAAAGCATAGCCAAGCTTTCCTTCCACAATAACCGCGCCAAGCCTGTGATGGAAGGCGGCTAATTATATAATTATTCCTTTCGGAATTCTACCACACTGTGGCAACAATAAGATTTTCACCACATCTTCAGCGCCGGCAACACAAATCAATCAATGTGCAGAGCATGACCACACTTGCTTGGTCACAAGAGCAACTTGTTAAGAGTGTTTACATAATGACATTGTTGCCACTTGTGATGAAAACAGCAGCTCCTTTCATAGGCTTTGCTTGGAAAGTAGGCCAGCGTTTAGAGGTATTGCTAGATGTGAGGATGCCTTGTGCAAGTGCTGTCAGGTGTGTGCTCCAGCGTCGAACAACAAAAACAATATTTTAGATGAAGGGTAGCTTAGGTGCATGTGTACCTAAAAGATCAGGCGTTGTTAGGCATAGGCTCTATTAGATGTGAATTGTGTTAAGTGAAAGCCAAGGAAGCTTTCTGGAGGAGCTTCTGGGAGCCTTCTGGTAAACACAAAAAAATCAAAATTTCAAGGCATCAAAACGGAGTTGATTTCAATACTAAAAAATGCTCATTTTACAGGGGTCAATGCCAAATCCTGACCCTGGGCTTTTTTTCGGGGGCTGCCTTGAAACTTACCAGTAACTTCTTGGGTGTCTTCTCTAACAACAAGCCTTCTAGACAGGAATTCCTCCCACACTTAACCGACACCTGTAGTTAAACAACACTAGTTCATCTAAAGAGAAAGGCTGTCTTAGATAGAGCCGATGTGTGCTAGATGACGCGGGGCCTTCTGGGAGCCTTCTGGTAACTTTTACACACAGAGGCTTTTACACACAGGGGCTTTTACACACAGAGGCTTTTACACACAGAAGCTTTTACACACAGGGGCTTTTACACACAGAGGCTTTTACACACAGAAGCTTTTACACACAGGGGCTTTTACACACAGAGGCTTTTACACACAGAGACTTTTACACACAGGGGCGTTTACACACAGAAGGCTAAACAGCAGCTAATTATGACACCCAGGCTCCCCTCATGATACCTCCAGTGGCAAGCCTGGAAGCTCCATTACAAGGGGATTTGCACCTCAAAGGCTACCACCAAGAAGGCTAAACAGCACCTAATTATGGCACCCAGGCTTCCCACATGATGCCTCCAGTGGCAAGGCTGGAAGCTCCATTACAAGGGGGTTTGCACCTCAAAGGCTACCACCAAGAAGGCTAAACAGCAGCTAATTATGACATCCAGGCTTCCCATAAGATACCTCCAGTGGCAAGCCTGGAAGCTCCATTACAAGGGGATTTGCACCTCAAAGGCTACCACCAAGAAGGCTAAACAGCAGCTAATTATGACATCCAGGCTTCCCACATGATACCTCCAGTGGCAAGGCTGGAAGCTCCATTACAAGGGGATTTGCACCTCAAAGGCTACCACCAAGAAGGCTAAACAGCACCTAATTATGACACCCAGGCTTCCCTTACAAAAAAAAGGCTTTTACACACAGAAGCTTTTACACACAGAGGCTTTTACACACAGAAGCTTTTACACACAGAAGCTTTTACACACAGGGGCTTTTACACACAGAGGCTTTTACGCACAGGGGGGTTTACACACAGAGGCTTTTACACACAGAAGCTTTTACACACAGAGGCTTTTACACACAGAAGCTTTTACACACAGAAGCTTTTACACACAGGGGCTTTTACACACAGGGGCTTTTACACACAGGGGCTTTTACACACAGAGGCTTTTACAAAAAAAGACTTTTACACACAGAAGCTTTTACACACAGGGGCTTTTACAAAAAAAGACTTTTACACACAGAAGCTTTTACACACAGGGGCTTTTACACACAGAGACTTTTACACACAGGGGCTTTTACACACAAAGGCTTTTACACACAGAGGCTTTTACACACAGGGGGGTTTGCACAAAGAGGCTTTTACACACAGGGGCTTTTACACACAGAAGCTTTTACACACAGGGGCTTTTACATACAAAGGCTTTTACACACAGAGGCTTTTACACACAGGGGCTTTTACACACAGAGGCTTTTACACACAGAAGCTTTTACACACAGGGGCTTTTACACACAGAGGCTTGTACACACAGATTCTTTTACACACAGGGGCTTTTACACACAGAAGGCTAAACAGCAGCTAATTATGACATCCAGGCTTCCCATATGATACCTGGAAGCTCCATTACAAGGAAATTTGCACCTCAAAGGCTACCACCAAGAAGGCTAAACAGCACCTAATTATGGCACCCAGGCTTCCCACATGATGCCTCCAGTGGCAAGGCTGGAAGCTCCATTACAAGGGGGTTTGCACCTCAAAGGCTACCACCAAGAAGGCCAAACAGCAGCTAATTATGACATCCAGCCTTCCCATAAGATACCTCCAGTGGCAAGCCTGGAAGCTCCATTACAAGGGAATTTGCACCTCAAAGGCTACCACCAAGAAGGCTAAACAGCACCTAATTATGGCACCCAGGCTTCCCTTAAGATACCTCCAGTGGCAAGGCTAGAAGCTCCATTACAAGGGGGTTTGCACCTCAAAGGCTACCACCAAGAAGGCTAAACAACAGCTAATTATGAGATCCCAGGCTTCCCATATGATACCTCCAGTGGCAAGCCTGGAAGTTCCATTACAAGGGGGTTTGCGCCTCAAAGGCTATCACCAAGAAGGCCAAACAGCAGCTAATTATGAGATCCAGGCTTCCCATATGATACCTCCAGTGGCAAGCCTGGAAGCTCCATTACAAGGGGATTTGCACCTCAAAGGCTACCACCAAGAAGGCTAAACAGCACCTAATTATGGCACCCAGGCTTCCCACATGATGCCTCCAGTGGCAAGCCTGGAAGCTCCATTACAAGGGGGTTTGCACCTCAAAGGCTACCACCCAGAAGGCTAAACAGCAGCTAATTATGACATCCATGCTTCCCATAAGATACCTCCAGTGGCAAGCCTGGAAGCTCCATTACAGGGGGATTTGCACCTCAAAGGCTAC
>CAMXCT020002889.1:0-33389 GCA_947184155.2 Cladocopium goreaui | reverse complement strand
GACTGGCCCATGCATGCCCCTGCCTGGGGCTGGACCTTCGGAAGTTGCCGATTTTCCCAATGGCATGCTGAAATGGACCGAAGTTTTGCAACGAAACCAACAACTGCGCATCAACTTTGGATGCAACAAAAACACAGGCTGCAGCTGTCCGCGCACGACCAAGGTAGTCTACTGGCTCTCCGCGTTTCAGAGTCTCTCCTTGTTATTCTTCAACCACTGCTTCGAAGTCGTTCACATGGTTTGCATAGGTCTCAACGAAGTCCTTACCGCCTTGTATTGGGGCTGAGATACAAGTCTATTCAATATTCTTGCAAAGACGCAAACCACCCGCCAACATTCCAATGGCCAATCTAGATGCGAGGATTTGATCTCATTAAAAGGCTTTGGTCATTAGAAATTCTGAAAGGGCAGACTTTTCAAACCTGTTGATCGCATTTCCGCACCTGCCAAGGCCTCGGTGCCATAACCTCAGTGGCATGATGTTTCCAGCAGTGTGCTGAGCATCCCATGGCCGAGACACGTTCCAGAAAGGTAGGCCCAGGAGGTTGCATAGCAACTCAGTGACACAATGGTGTCTCCATTCAGGATGCAGCACCACGAGGAGGTGTGCCGTTTTGAAGGCACAGAGAAATAGCAATTCTTGATCAAGGAAACCAAGGAAACCAAACTTTGTATGTATGGGGTCGTTGTCTGATTTGAATATTTTGAATAGTTGCAAGTCCGCAACAGTCCATCAGCTCAAGGCACCGGTGATTGAAGCACCCTCTCCAAGGACAGTGGCCAAAGGAGTGCAGGACCAATCGGCAGCACCTGCCCCGTTTACCAATTGCATTGGAAAAATACAGACAAATTTACCAATGGGTCACTGTGTTATTTCAGAAATCTTGGGCACACCTCCTGGGCGTCGAGCACTGAATACAGCAGCCCGAAGTCGTCGGAAATCCTGCGTTTAGTAGCCATTCAAAATCTTAAAGATTCCAACTCGAAAATGGATCATGAATCAAGGAAAATGATACCTGAACCCTGGCCATCATTTCTGGGAGCGCAACGGAAAGACCTATGCCTCCTTACATCAATGTGGATTATCCTGTTGAAAAGGGTAGCTGGGACCTTGTTCTCCAGCAGTCCTGCTTGTGCTGCCCGATTGTTGATTGCAAACAATTCAGTTCCTTACTCTTTTTGGCGCATCTCAGCATCACACACATGAAGTCAACACAATGTGCGAGCAAGTCGCATGTGTGGAAAACCACGACTCCCCCAAGTAGAAGCGTAGCAAACAAATGGGAAGCTGTGAAAGTTCGCCATGCACATCGCTGGAGCAAATAACCTCAAACATGTTCGACAACAAAAACAATTGGAAGCTCGTCAAGACAGAAACACATGGGTAACAAAATGAGTGATTCTCACAACTTTGCTGCCAACCCGATGTTACAACCAAAACGCTTTGCTTCTCACGGCATCCGCGCCAAACATCGGAGATTCAGAAACGACGTGAAGGGAAAATGACAAGGCTTCAGATCGACTGGATGCTCCAAAGTGTTCCAAAGCCCAACGAAGCGATTCAGCCTCGCTAAGCGACAGTGCCACAACACAGTGGCGGCCCGCCTGCTCCAGTTGCAAAGCAACTAAGACAGGACGAACAATTGGAATCTCGGTGGTCAATCGGGAGTTGGGAGAAAAACGCAATCCAACTGTCGCCAACATCTCCAGCACAGAATTTTTCTTTGCAACGTTGGAGGCTGCCCCTGCAATGCCCATGAGGATCTCCGCTACAGAGGCAAAGGTGGGAAAGGCGAACAAACTGCCGAAGCCTTTGTCGCTGGAACTGTTAGATGCCAAGATTTGCAATTTCTCAAGCTCCCAAAAGCGGGTTTCTCCGATTCGAGGCCGATGGATGGGGCCATTTTCTTCGGATTCGATTTGATGTTCCTGTTGCTGTTGCTCTTCTTGTTCACGAACAATCTCGCCCGTGCAGGAATCTGATGCAGAGCTGGTACCTCAAAGCAACTCGTGAACATATAGCACATCTATGCACATCTGCATTGTAAACATGACAATGCTTCAAGGGTTCACCTGAGGTGAAATGCATCACACTCGTTACTAGTCTCACAATTTCATCTCATTTTGCCGTGTGCCATTCACCTGCACCAAGATACCCAACATCTGCACAGCACGCTTGACTGCTTGATCCACAGCTGCCCGAACCGAAAGGGTTTTGTTAAATGGCTGTGCGAGGTCCCGCAATGCATCTTCCAAGCTTTGTGATGAGGAACTGCGAATGCTGGTTGGCACGGATTCCAACAATGCATTGATTCCGTTACCTCCACTGTCATCCTTTTGGTCTTTTCGGCCTTGTAGCAACTCGCCAAGAGCTTCATCCTTCCACGCACTCAATAAATCTTGTCGCACCAGCTGTCGTGCTTGCAACTCCTCTTGCTCCAAGGATTTCAACAGCAAAGCCGATTGGATATCTCTCAGGGCTTCTGCCAGAGCTTCTGTTGAAGTCAGATTTTTCAAGTTCAAAGCTCGGTCGTCTTTCAACAAAACGCGCATGTAGAGAGCCACTTCTTCTGGCAGCAGCATCTCACAGCCTTGGCCCTTGGCTAAGCCACGCATTCGCCAGGCGCCTTGTTGCAACTCACGAATCGACATGTCTTTCCCCACCGTGATGGCAGCAACCTCAGCTGTACCAGTCTTGTGTGATACATGACAATAAACAAAATATTGCTGCAGGAGTCACTTCTATGTGTTAATAGCGGGAAAAGCGTCTCTTGAAATCCAAGCTCCCATGGATTCCCAAGGAACTCCCAAAGGTGGCTGCTGAATGTCGATTCCTGTCGTATGCGGCTGGTCGAAATAGCAGAAGCGCCTCTCCGGTCTGATGTTGGCATCTTCCAACGGCACTGCTTTTGTGGCACCTTTCCTTAGTGGCTCGGAGCTAGTCATAGTGACAATTTAGTTCAATCCAGATCCCACCCAAAATTGTCAAGCGATAGTTGTATGGCACATGGCACCAAGTTTCAACAAGATCATGGGCAAATCAGTTCCGCGAGCCAGGAAAATGCAGGCATCCTTTACGGAACTCAAGGGACTTTCCATCAAGAACTTGGCCACCTCCTCATTTTCCAAGCCGCACAGCAGAGCCCCAGTATCAATCAATGCACAAAAGGCAACAAGTCCACGCGACTGCCGCGTGGCGACGAAGTCCAACAAACTTCGAGGGGTCCAACCGGAAGCCAAACAATGCAACGACACCACCTGTGGAGACGTCAAAATTGCCATAGTTTGACCATCCGTATCATCAAAGTCCACGGGTGGCATAGTTGAGGGGAAGATGTTGGAAGGGGTGCCAGAGAAACCAAGACGGACCTTGAAGATGCTTGGAGATGCCAATTCCTGCCAACAGTCGCAGATGTGGGAAACTAGTTGGCGCAAAGGGACCTAAACTTCCGCAGCAAATTCCCAAAACACAAGTCATGTCAATATGAGGATGTCTTTGTCATCTTTGTCCTGTGCACAGGCCGAGAACTTCTTCACTTGTGTCGGCGTGGCTTTCGGAAAGATCTCCCGTCTCAAGTAAAAGAGATAAACCTCAGAACGTTGGCGCCACAGCGTCTTAAGGCTTCGGATGGTTGGCGCATCGGGCTGCACCAGGTCCAATGGCAACACCGCCGTGTCAGCATCGCACTTCGTCCACTCTTGGAAGCGACGAAACGCTTCACGCTGCAGTGGAGGAGTTGCCACATCTCTCAAGAGCTCTGCTTTCAACCTCGGCGAATCCAACTCGGCTACTGTGTTCTCAACCATTCAAGTGAACAAAACAACTTTCGAGCAAACTTCTAACTTGGGTCCTGAGCATCCTGCAGTAGAAGCATGGCCTTGACATCTGAAAACCGCATGCCCTCGTAGCCAAACGCTAGAATGGTCAGCCTGCAGTACGTGGACATGAGCCTCCACATAAGGGAATCCAAATTTAACCAAATTGTTGTTCCCTATGGGTGGCATGCACCCATGGCGCAGCGGAAGTCTCCCGGTGTCAAAATCTCATGGTACCAAATCGCCACACCGGTTATCAGCGCTACTGGGTTTGCACAAGACCCGAAATCATTTGTGCTGCCCGCAACTCCCTCAAAATCGGCCAAATTGGCTTCAGCTGAGATCTGGGCCCGATGGCAACGTCAGGATTGGCCTAGGAAAAGGGCAAAGCTGGTGCCAAAGTGTGACCATTTTATGCCTGGAATCTAAGCAGCTGGCGAATTCGGATGCCAACGACGGCGTCTCCAAGCCTGTCCAGCTTAGAGTGATGGGGTCAGTGATGGTCAAGAAAGAAATGTATACACAACCTTTTTGTGTTTCTATGATGTCGCCCCTTTATCGTCCAGGCCTGTGAATGGAACTGCCACTTGCAAACGAGTCCCGGTGGGTGGATAACCACGAGTCGTCAAATCCAGACGATCTTTGCGTCGCAGCAGGCCGTAGTGTACCCTGTTCACTTTCCCCAACACAAAGGGCAACAAATGCTTCAGCCATTCACGGCTCAAAGTCAACAGGTCCTCTGCATCTGCTGCCACTTCAGTCTTCCCTTGTAAGGCTCTCATGATTTCGCTTTGGCTCATCGACTTTGTGGCTGTATGGTTTTTCAGATATTCGTAGAGCCAAAGGCGTAACGGTTCTTCCAGGTGTTCGAAGTAGAAGTCTTCGATGGCAAGGATCAAATGAGGATTTTGCCGCAAAGCCAGTTTCCGCACACCCAAGCTGATGGCCTTTGTGCAAACGGCAAGTCTGGAGATATTGATGTAACTTCTGGGCCAACTCATCTCAAACATCACCTTCTCCAGGTTACAAACTGAATCACCTAGATTCAAACATACTTATGCATCTTATGCTCTTTTCTTGGTAGCTTCCCATATCGTTTTTCAATCACTTCCACAGATCGATGGCCTTTCGGCTTCGCACTTCGTCAAAACCCCTGGCCTCCTGACATGCTTTGGCTGCTGGGCTGTGGCAAGGGCTCTCCTTGTCTCTCACGAAGGGCTGCAGCAAATGACATGGAAGTTCCCAACGCTCCGGAGACAACTCCAAGGGCTGTCGCGGTCCAACCGGAAAGTTCCTCAAAACATTTGATCAGCCAAATACTTGTAACAAAAAGGGCGCAGAAACAATCCAACTGAATCAAATCAGGGCAGTGCAACACTATGAGAAACTAGCTTTCTGAGTACACAACCGATCGCCACAAGGCATTCTGTCGGGTAAACAACCTGCAAATTCTGATGCAGCCGGGAAGCAGTTCAGAGATCAGCGGATGAAGGATGAGGTCTACTTCCTGTCACTCACAGCAATGGCATGCATGGTTGATGCCGATGCATGATGACACATAGTAATGTAATTGCCACTGCTATCTTGCTGCTCATTCATCTTTAGCAATGACTTCAATTGTTGTTGCGGAAACATGCTATACTAAGAATTTTGGGCGAATATCTTCTTATTTCCTTTCCATTGGGGGACTTTGGGTTCTCACAGTGTGATAAACAAATCGGTTGTGAAACCAGGGCACGTCCAGGACGACAATTGCAGAGCGGAAGGTCAAAAGGATTCCGCGAAGGCAAACTGTCACAAAGTCCATTTCAGCCCTGGTGTCAGCAAAAACTGTGACACACTTCATCTGCAAATGTTGCGTCAGAAGACATGAGCTGACAATCAAAACCCAAGATGATCCGAGGTGCTGAGAAGAAAAGTCGGCAGCGCCAGGGTATTGTTTTTCCGTCACTTCGATGCACCTCGAAGCAATGAAATGGAGAGAGAGATCAAAAGAGCACTGAGGCCACCAATTGGAATGACAAGAGCAACAAGAAAAATAATGACCCATAATTGAAGAATGCACATGAGTCCTTCTTTCCAGGCCATTGGTTGGCTTTGATTTTGTCAGGCGACTTGGAGATGTCGTAGGTCCTATGGCCCGAAGAGTGCCCAGCAAGTTGGGAGAGCTTGTAGGTGGCTTCAACGAAGGACAGAATACAACCTGGAAATGTCAAAGGGTAAGCCCAGGTGAGGCAAATCAGCAGGTTGATATTTGGAGTTGAACATGGTTGAACTCTTGGTTATCTAAATTGCACATCAACAGTTCGGATCCAGTGGTGACACATCCGGCTCTCAAATTTGTTTCGAGCAACTCTTCACAGAGGAGGCTGTAGTGCAGACCTGACGGCTTTCCACAGTTACAGCCATCACAATGCGAAAAATGATCCGTTGTAATAAGTTCATCATGAAAAACGATCGCCAAGATTAGGTCAATCAAAACCTGATCAACTTGTCAAGATTCTCAATGATCAAATATTGGACACTTGAAACCGTGATGATCGTGATGTAAGTAAATCACCTTTTTCATTTTTCTGATTCCATACCATTGACATATAAATCCTTCAGTACCAAATTATCAGCAGTTCCTCCTTCCACCAGTCACTTGGCTGCATGAGTTGTTGTTCAAGTGTGTTTACACCCAATGTGCGAGTACTGATTCTGTGAATCATGGTTTATTATTAGCCAAAAATGGCAATTGCCTGACGAGTGTAACGGCTTCGGTTCATAGTACTGAGCTTTGATGTTAAGGATTGCTGATTACAATGATTGACAATGAAGTGTTGTGCATGGCCAATGTTTGACCAAATAGAACATGCCTGTTCATGGATAATAAGACCAATTACGCTTAATGTTCAATCGCGGTTGACCTTCAACCCATATGAAATGACTGAAAGCTGTGACCACTCTCGACGATGTCGACGATCAATGGATAACTATCAAATACGCATCCGCAAATTGACTCCTTGACGTGTAAACCAGCCAAAAAGGTGGCTGAAATGACTCTGAGATTAAACCATTGATTATACATGATCATACCGATACCATTATTATTGTGATACCTCCATTACTGTGGCTTCCACTTCTCTGCGCTGAGATGCTGCAGCACACTGTGTCACGGCCAGTCGGACCTGACCAGGGCGGTCTTGCGGTGCGCGACTTGGTCTTCTGGTAAGTCGTAACCAGAAAATCGAATCGGATGGAAAACTGACCTACGCCAAATGAGCGCATCAGAAGTTAGGTCTGATTGGATACTTGAGTTACCAAACGCAATTTTCGGTCTGATGCAGCTGTGCCAACCCTCACATGCGCGCTTCCTCTAGAATCAAAAGTAGTCCGGGCTGTGGAGAAGCGTTTTTTTAGTGTTCTTGGTTTGAAAATTGGAAAGCCCTCGTCCGCCTTCCGGAGCAAGAAGAAGGCAGATTTGCTGCTCGCATCAGAACGGTCGAAGCTGAAGTGGAAAACGGGACGGAAGAAGGCCTGGAAAAAACACCCAGCTGACGAGAGCTGTACATGCTAACCCGTGATGATCAAACTGCATAAGGTGTCGAACCATATCGAGCATGGTTGCCCGCGTGCGCACGAGCCCAAACAAAAGATGATCATTCTATACCACCAAAAAATCACAGGATCAAGGTACTAAATGGCAAAATGACTTATAAACTGTAAGCAGGAAGGGTTCGTACATAGTTTGTTGGTGGTTGACCCCAGTAGGTCAATCACAGTGAACTTGATGGGCGAATGTCCTTATGATCCCAACTACCAGGATGAAGGCTTACAGCAGTGAGCGCACGAGTACCGTGAAACTCTACCGACATGAGGCAAGAGTAAGGACAGCAATTGTTTTGGGTACCCAAACTATTTGTACAAGTACCAGTACCCGTTGAAACATGCACCACTAAGTACACATTTCCGTGATTCTACACCGCATGTACTATGCACTGACGGGGGGGTCGGCGCTAACATCCACTGCTGGCCTGTCCAAAAAGGGCCCGCATGATGGCCAAACTTTGCGACAGGAGCGGATCAGGCACAACCTCCAGACACTGGACACACATCCGCTTTCTTCACATCATTCCGTGCTGTCATGGCACACCGACCATGCAAAACCTACACTGTCCCACACGCTGTACCACGAATGTTTCAACAACCCTCACCAACAAGGTTTCCACCATCACTTACCGGAAAGAATAGGTTCCCAAAAAGCATAGGATGACATTTGATCCACGGCGGTTTCCCCCATTGCCTGCAGGACCAATTCCTCCGCCAGCAACAAACTCAGCAGTGGCGCGATCACAGCGGATTTGCCTTCACCCATCAGCAGCTGCCGCACCAAAGGTTGCTCTGACCTGATCAGCATCCAGGATGCTCAAAATTTGGATTCGATGTTTTAGTATGTTCCAATCAATTTGGAAAGTGAACCCAGCCTTGCCTGGCAGCATCCACAAAGCGACGGACCAAATCCATCTGCGAAGACCGCAAATTTCCCTTGACAAAAAGCCACTCGAAGAGCAAAAAATGTGGATCCATGACCAGACCTGGCACTGCAATCGCCATGACGCATGACTCAAAAGAACACATGACACGGAACCTTTCTGACTTGGCCCAATCGCTTCGGAGAAAGCAAGTCTTGTGGTATGCGGATGCATTTTGCGTCTGTCGCTTTAGAATGCTTAAACGGAATCAGTTTGTGCCGCCAAACTCATGAAACATCTCAACGACATCATTGAAACCAACTTCGAACCTAAAACCGCACCCCAACTGCAAAGCCTGATCCATCTGCTTCTACGAACTCTTCACCACAGCCAAGCTCAGTGGCGAGTCGGGACGCGAGATTTTGCAAACTGCGCCATTCCCCACCTAGGATAGCTACCGACACCCAAAGTGGGAGAGAAGACGGCTAATCCTTCAAGATTTGGAATTGGATTCTCACTTCCTGATGTGCGCTCCAAACTCAGCTGAGTTTAATGCAAAGAACAACACTGCAACGTGACACGCCGCGCTTTGTGCGATCTCACCGTCAAGTCCCATCCCAACCCATCAATCGCAAGGCAAGCGGCTGCTCATCACATCAGGCAAGCGCCTGCGAGATCGGAAACCAAAACGTACCAAAACGACAACTGTAAAGGGTAAAAAAATGCCAAGGTGGTACACCTCACCGCAATAGTGGGCAAAAACCAATCGATTTCCGATAAATAACACACGAAGTCGCCAATTCTTGCTTAACCATTGTTCTTGGGCAACCTGGGCCGTTATCAATAGAAACCATCAACGATGCCGTTTAGAATTTCACCGCGTGACAAACCCAAATGATCAAATACCAACAATCATCATACAGAGACCAGTCCTCTCCTTCGCAATGTCTTACCTCAGTAAATGCAAACAATTATATCACTTAAATTTGTATGGCTGACAATAACGATCATGTGATCAACATATGATAAGACCATGTGTTAATAATTGAGTTTTGATAGACCAGCTACTGAAAAACACTACCATGTGATATCAGCATGAAGCAACTCATGTGCATCAACACATGTCGGAAAATGCTAACCCGCAAAAGCAAGGTGTTCCCCACGCAATTAGCCACCAATCAACCCGAGCGCAATAGAACATGACTAAATCATTCACAAGTTCTTATCAAGCATGAACCAATGATTATGATTTCAAGCAATTTTTTTAGGTCATTCATGACCCAACAACTCAACATTTCACACCAAAAAAAACATGAAATCTGGCACCAAGCCGTCGTGTCACCGGCACCTCAGCTGGGCAGCCAAGGCGAAGCCATGGGCTAAGGCGCGGCGTGCAGCGGTGGCGCGGGTGGCCAGTAACAAGACCGTCAGGGTGGCCTTCACCAAACCTGGACAATCCGAATTGCATTGGATGCGTATCCATATCCTGAATCGTGTCATAACGATGTATATCATTGCATTGTTATAGCCATGTCATGCGCTGGCATCCGGTAACTGTGATAGTGGTTGCCAGCCGTGGAGGGTGGCCGCCGAGGCACATTCGGGCTGCAGCACGTCCAAACATGCCTCTGGATCCAACGAAGACGGCAGAAACGATGCGAAGACTTGGCCGGCCTTTGCTAGTGAAACAGGTGTCAGCAATCATTTTTTATCAGATCATAAATCTACCAGGTGGTCAACCACTAAAACTAAAGACATGTTCGAAGGAAGTTTAGAAGTCAAACTTCCGACAATCTGGACAGATGAAAAGCAGAGCAGGGAAGAGGCAGAGAGAAGAGAAAGATTAGAAGAAAGAAGAGTAGAAGAGAAAGAGTAAGAAGAAAGAAGATGGAGATGCGCGAAAAGGTAGAAAAGTCGCGAAACACTGTGTTTTTCCAGTGATTTGGGGCTCCGGAGGGTCGAAAAGTAGGCTCGCTAAAGCGGCGGGTGCGGAGCCAGCTGGCCAGATGAGAGATGCAAAAATGCACGCCGTTGTGGCGCGAAGCACATTTCCAAGTCAAAATGTACAAAACACACCATGGTCGGACCACTTTTGGAAGTTGCGATGTTGAAAAAGTGCACGCCGTTGTGGCGCGAAGCACATTTCGAAGTCAAAATGTACAAAACACACCATGGTCTGACCACTTTTGGAAGTTGCGATGTCGAAAAAGTGCACGCCGTTGTGGCGCAAAGCACATTTCGAAGTCAAAATGTACAAAACACACCATTGTTGGACCACTTTTGGATGTTGCGATGTCGAAAAAGTGCACGCCGTTGTGGCGCGAAGCACATTTCGAAGTCAAAATGTACAAAACACACCATTGTTGGACCGCTTTTGGAAGTTGCGATGTTCTCGGACCACTTTTGGAAGTTGAGATGTTGAAAAAGTGCACGCCGTTGTGGCGCGAAGCACATTTTGAAGTCAAAATGTGCAAAACACACCAGGTCCGGACCACTTTTGGAAGTTGCGATGTCGAAAAAGCGCACGCCATTGTGGCGCGAAGCACATTTCCAAGTCAAAATGTACAAAACACCACATGTTCGCGCCACTTTTGGAGGTTCGGATGTTGAAAAAGTGCACGCCGTTGTGGCGTGAAGCACATTTCCAAGTCAAAATGCACAAAACACCACATGTTCGCGCCACTTTTGGAGGTTCGGATGTTGAAAAAGTGCGCGCCGCTGTGGTGCGAAGCACATTTCCAAGTCAAAATGTAGAAAACACCACAGGTTCGCGCCACTTTTGGAGGTTCGGATGTTATATAGATAAATAGAGAGATAATTAGATACTGTAGATAGATAGATATATAGATAGATAGATAGATACATAGATAGATGGACAGACAGACAGATAGAGAAATAGATAGATGGACAGACAGACAGATAGATAAATAGTCAGAGAGATAGCTAGAGAAATAGAAGGCGAGATAGACAGATAGATACATAGACACAAAGACAGATAGTTAGATACCAAGACAAATAGAGAAATAGATGGGTAGAGACATAGACAGATAGATAGACAGATAGACAGATAGAGAGAGAGATATATATATATAGAGAGAGAGAGACACTACAGTACAGTTCATGACACTACACTACACTCCACTACACTACATTACACTACACTACTACACTACACTACCTTCCACTACACTTCACTACATTACACTACACTACACTCAACTACACGACAACTACAACTACAACTGCACTCCACTACACTCCACAACACTAATTTACACTACGCTAAATTACACTACACTACACTACATTACACTGCACTACACTACATTCCACTACACTCCACTACACTACACTACTTTAGACTGGATGACACTGCACCATAGATAGACAGGTAGACAGATAGACAGACAGACAAACAGATAGATAGATAGATAGATAGATAGACAGGTAGACAGGTAGACAGCTAGACAGATAGACAGATGAAAGAGAGAGAGAGAGATAGATAGATAGATAGATCGATCGCTGGATAGATACATAGAAAATAGATAGGTAGGTAGGTAGATAGGCAGGGAAAGAGAGAGAGAGAGAGAGAGAGAGAAAGAGTGAGAGAGATCAAGCACCTTTCAATCCATCAGTGGCTTCGCTCTGCCATCCTTGAATCACAACAACCAACCTCTCCTATAGGTTTCCTACTTTTGAAACTTCCGCCACCGCCTTGTGCGGTCCTACTGGTATACCAATCGCCAATAAACTAGTGAAGCATAGGGACATCACCAACAAAACACAATGGAGCGCACTATCCTGAACAGCAAAAGACAATACATGGGTTATAGATGTCCAAGACAGGATGCCAAGACCATTGATGCGTAAGGATGACCTGTAGTATTTTCTTATAGTTGATAACTTTGATCACGCCAAAATCTTGGATGTGCCTTGATTGATGCACGATGCACACATGTGCAGTTCATTGCATGGCCAGGTGGCATCCCGTGCCAGGATGGATGCCAGAATCCATTCGAAGCTCAGCATCGGCGGATGAAATCCTTGGTGGCCATTGTCGAAGTGACATCACGGAAGCAGAATCACATCTGGGCAAATGACAAAGACCATAGCCACAGAACCCCAAAACACAGGAGATCCAAGTTTTAGTGCTGGAGTCTCGCCAAGATTCCACTGACCACCTCCAGGTCCCAAACCTTCCGATGACTCTCGGATGCACGTTGAAGTGGCCTCTGCCAAGTCCCAAAATATTTCTCAATTCGACAGAATCCCACTACTCTGGAATTGGCAATGCTTGTTGCAGTGCTATGGCTCCAGCCAGCACTTATCAAATCACGGACATAATTGATCACGTTGAGGTGGAAATCACCAATCTTTTAGTGGATGAATTTGAGCCAAACAGCCAAACATATTTTGAAACATATTTTGGGACCACCAGGAGTTGCTGAGGGCGTCACCGTCTAGACCAAGCCATCATGGCCTCCACTCCCAGCTGTGCTCGCTTCATATCCGAGTCCCGCTGTGCCTGGAAAACCGCATGGCAACATGAAGAGCAAGGTGGATGTGGTTGAGGCAAAAAATAGCTGACTGATGCTGAGCAAACTTCGAAATGTACCAAAACCGTGTCCATGGGTTCTCCCGATCTCCAAAATGCAGATATTTGAGCCATGTAAAGTGATTTCTTTTGCACACCTGCAACATCTTGAGCAGTGCTTCCACATCTCCAACCACATCCTGGCAGACTGGAGGGTCTCAAATCAAACGTTTCATCCTGATTCATCCTGCACATCTTCAGCATCACCAGGTTTCAGCAGCTTTCATCATGTTTGTCAATTTCCGGTCCTTCAGTGATGTCTGTGACTCGCGGCCGCAAAGTCCAGTGAGCCCTCCATGAGAAGTCTTGAACTGCAGAGTCGGCTTCTCCTGGGCGCTGGTCATAACAACTCGAGCATGTATTTCTGTCAATGTACTAATGTACTACTCTTTGACATATACATCTGACCCAATTCAAGTCAAGTTTAATTCACACCATCACATCCATCATGTCATCATCATCATCATCATCATCATACAACACATGTGGAATATATCATGGTGATTCATCGTATATCCAGATATATCTGCATCACCTAATGGTAAAATTTTTAATGGTGATCACCTAATGGTAAAATCTGTAATGGCACATCATATCACATATCTGCCGTTCACCTTATGCTTTCACGGGCCGCTCCTCGCGTCGGCTGTGAGCCTCGAAGGCAGCAGCGGAATTCTTCCAGCGCTCCAAGGTCTCCCGATTGACGCCGCAACGCGGAACCGAAGACATCAGCCTAGGTGGCTCCCAACCTGTGAACAAAATAAGCAAAAAGAAAAACATGATGAAGGTTGGGTTCACTAAAAAGTGATTTGAAGATAATAAAATAAAATAAACAAATAAAATAAAAGAAAATAAAAAAGTGATGAAGTTTCACTATTCACTATTTTACTATCTTCAAATCACCTATCAATGCTGGTGGTTTCTGAACTGTCAAATCACCATGATGGAGACATGTTCGTGAAACAACCGGCGGCATGTTGGACGTTGATGCCATGGAACCGCGGAAGTCCGTTCCACACAGATCCCAGGTGTCGCCAAGGAGGAGGATCCATCACT
Source organism: Cladocopium goreaui (assembly GCA_947184155.2). Lineage (NCBI taxonomy): Eukaryota > Dinophyceae > Suessiales > Symbiodiniaceae > Cladocopium > Cladocopium goreaui. The sequence goes on along the minus strand of CAMXCT020002889.1, from coordinate 19,469 downwards.
TCACTCACGAGCCTTGGTGAGACAACCGACGAAACCAATTGGGAAAAAGACGCTCAACGTAGAAATCATGCAATCATAAAACACCAAAAAAAAGTAGAATCACAGAGCATGATCTTGGCAAGTGGACAACAAAACCAGAACTTTGCCAGGAGACAAGTCCTCAAGCCCAGGGCAACCAGCCACCAAGGCTGGCTGGTGACCCGACAACCTCACTTATCTTAAAGTAAGCAGAAAAACATATTTTGCACTGGAAGTTGCACAGGATCCACTGCCTGATTTGCTCCGGGACACGCAGTCAACTCCTCCTGGGAAAGCACCGGCCATGCGCTGTTGAGAGCCGACTCGCTGCCCAACACATGGCGATGGCATCCAAAGTCCTGGCAGCGGTGAGTTTTCAGTTGTGATCAACACCCGGCTGCTTGAGGATGGTGAAGGTCAAAGATGGGATACCAAATGGTTCAACCAAAAAAACGTGATACAGTGTTCAGCATGATGAGTAAGCGACTGTTGACCTAGTTTGATTGGCAGCGGACCCGATTGTCAACATGCTTCCCCAAGAATAAAGGCCTCATGAATGACTAATGATCACGGTGAGGCATGGAGACATGTTGGTGTGACACCCGATCAGGACATGAGTTTCTCTTCAACTCAGGTTGTCCTTTTCAAGCTTTGCTTCGGTATCTGCGAGCTTGTCACACCATGCTCAATCATCCAAATTGCACGCTCAACCACTGTTTGCAGAGCTAACCTATCAATGGACCCTTTATTGAGGCCATCGGCCAGCATGCTCCTCGTATCGATCCAGTGAAGTTTCGACAACTGCTGTGCACTCATTAGTTCCCTCAATTTCAACAAATGGATCAGAAGAGGTTGGTCGTTTGGCGCTCTGGGTTCCGGTGCGATGGCGCTCTCAAAAACAGAAGCTGCATCAATGATCAATTCAGATTTGAGTGGCAGATTACCTTCCTCATGTAGCGATGAGAGTTCGTCCGCTGTCTTTTCACCCAACAGCAGTTCTGTCATCGTCATTGACACGTTGAAAAGCAAACCCATCCAATCCAAACCACTGTACAGTTCGGCTGCATATGTGGAACGACACACACGAGTCTGTTTCTTGCTGACAAACTCCACGATTTGAACTTCATTAGCTCCTTGGACGGGAAAATCCTGATTGACCAAGCAGATCAAGCCACTTCTTATTGCCAAGCAGTCTTGTCCCTCTCCTTTGAATCCAGAGTCTGAGATTGCAATCAACTTCCACGGATTACGCAGTTTCTTGAACCGCATGGTCAGCGGTTTGTGTTTCACATAGTACAACACCCGGTTCAGATCCAACAAATCTTGCACCACTGGACACTGCAATTTCCTTTGCAATGCGCCGACAAAGACCGCCACATCAGGTCTAGTCTGTACGGTCCACGCTAGACCGCCCAGCAATGACATGAAGAGATGCCGATCGCTATCATTCACTTGTGCATCCTTGTCCATGATTCTGAGGTGTGCATCAGGAATGGGTTTGAGTTCTTGTATGTAGTGCGACTGGATCCATCACTCAATCGCTCGTGCTGGAGACCGAGGTGAATGAAGTTGTCCTTTTCCAACTTGACAGTGTCAAAATGGGCTTCAAGTTTTGAGATCACTTCGTTCATGACTTCTGTTTCTCCAGAAAGTTTTATGTCATCAACATGTATGCTCAAAACAACCCGAAGTTTACCACCGCGATGAATGAAGAACAACTGTGGATCAATTTTGGTCGGAACTGCCCCAATCGACGCCAAGACTCCCTTCAAGGCCAAGAGCCAAAGGCGTGGGGCATCACGAAGCCCAAATCCTGGCTTGAGCAATATCAAGATTTCGGAAGTGGGATCAAAGTCATGGTACCCTTCAATGGTGCGAATTAGGTGTTCGCTACCTGTTGGAAGTGCTAGCTCTACCTTTCTCAATTCTTCACCTTCCTCAAGATGCAACTGCTCAAAGCTAAGACCGCGAAGAAATGCCTCTGAAATGTCAGCAGACCAGAGGCTCCACTGCATCTGGACAGCAATCGACAAAAGGAGTCTTTGACTCCATCGAGTGGACGTGCCAGCAAACGTTGCAGTCATCTGCTGATCAAGGAAACCTTGGGCTACCAGTCGGGCTTTTATTTTACGTGTTTTATCTTTGCCTAGGCCTGTGTCTTTCCACTTGAGGACCCACTTGCTTTTGAGTATGTTTCCGGCACCTTCTCTTCTGCCTCTTTTCCAAGCTTTGTGTTTGATCCATCTCATGAGTTCAAGAAGCATGGCATCCTTGCACTCGTCAACGTGCGCAGTGCTTCATCACGAGTGAGGATGTTGTTGACCCTCTCAATCACTGCATTGGTGGCCTGTCCTACCTGATATGTGAACACAATGCGATGATCTAGATTTACAAAGGCGTGATGGGAGGCAAATGGCATGACCATACATTTGGAGAGTGGGGCCGGAATTTCAAACTGAGGTGGTTCATCCAATTCATCAGGATCAACAATGGTGTTGGCATCAATTCCTGAGCTCGAAACGTGAGGGCAGGTTGACACATAAGTTGTACCCAGAAACTCAGGTTGCTTGGTTACTCATGCAATCGAAACTATATGGCTCCTCATCTGAATCAACGTCTTCACTATTGCAAGGCTCATGGTTCGAAGTCTGGTCTTCGGAAAGGCTCGGGAATGATGAACTGACATTTGCGTGACTGTCATTGGATCCATCTGCTATTGGCCTAGGTCCTCTTGATCTTAGGACTTCATCAGTCCTGTCATTCATGTTGGGCATTTGTGGTTCGTTCATGTATGCCGCCGACATGCGGAATGTCAGACACAACTTGACGCAGTGACTTGACCTCAGTGGCACTGACCATGAGAAACTGAATCATCGAAGCATTGGCATCACCAGTGATTCTGGAAACACTGATGGCACGATCACCTGGCGTGAAACAAGGAAACCACTCACTGATTTGGTTATTGCTCCACCAAAGTATGAGAGTGTCATCAAAAGCGACTGCTGGCAGTGTGTTAACACAAGTTCCATAACGGAAGCCTACGACACCTTCGAGGTGCATGCAGCATGCTGCTACATACAAACCGGCTGCAAGCACTTCAGCACAATCCACGTTGGCTCGACATGGTGCCCAAATGCTTCCTTGACGAATCCATCCAGCACGGAGAGGTTCTCCGATCTGAGATTCGACACCGGCTTTCAAAACTTTGATGGGTCCTGTGATTCCTGTAAGAAAAGTGTGGAACAACAAAGCTCTGCGAGCATCTTGCACTCTCACTGCCAACACTCTTCCTTGCCATTTCACATGTATGATGCCGTCTTTGATGCTGGTCAGATTAATCACTTCTGCTGGGCCACGCCATCCCGAGAGGTCTTTGTTTAGGGGCTTGCGATAGAATTCAACCAAATCACCTTCCTTCAGCTCAAGCAGTTCTCCAGGTCTACGAGTCCTAAAGGAATCTGCACGTCTGGCTTTGGCTTCTGCACTGGCCTGTATCATGCATGGCATTGATGGACACCTGTCGAATTCTAGCTGCATCTCTGTCAGGTGCTACTTCTCCAGCTTCTTCACCGATCATCGAAAGCAATGGGGGAGTGCGTCCAAACAACGATTCATATGGTGTGGTGTTACCAATCTGGAAAAGTGCATTCTTGGCAAAGATTGCTTCTGCAAGAATCATGTCGAAACTGGTTACCAAACCTTCGTTATTGGATTCATCTTCAATCAAATGCAGCTGCCGTCGCAAGATCTCATTGTGTCTCTCAATTACACCACAGTGTTGATCTCTGGCCACAAGTGTCATCTGAGAGCGCTGATTTTCAAACCAGGTTGCTGCTTGTTCAGTGGCCCATCCTCCTTCTTGGTCTGCGATTATGGTTGTGGGAGGACCGTACAGCTGCAACCAACACTTGCAGTATCCTTCCAAAAGCGAGTGCAAACTTCTATCAGGAATGGCTATGACTGAACTCCATCTTATGCAGGTGTCTACGCAGTGAAGTATTATCTTATCCTTGTAGAACAACAAATCCATTTGGATTTCGGCATTGAGCGAAGTGGGAAGTCGTGCTGACATGGCTGACTTTGGCCCTACTCTCTGCCAATTTCTGCACACTGAGCATGTGTCAATGATCGAAGGAATCATGTTCAAAACAGAGGGCGCTACACCAACGGCTTCTAACAGGTTTCTCATGCGTTTGTTGTTTGCATGATACCAACGCAAATGCAGACGCCTGAGGGCTCTACGGACAATGCCTTCCCTGATGGATCTGAGCTGCATCAGTGCATGGCCAAGATCAAACTGGCTCCAGTGAGGTTCTTGTGGTGATTCTCCATCACCATCACCTGCATCGTCATCACCGTCATCATCACCGGGGGGTGAACCTGGATCACCTTGTTTGACGGACGACTTCATCTTGCTGCTGGAGGAGACCTTCTTGGGATTGACAGCTTCAGACTGAACTCCTACCGACACTCGATTCTTGCGAACTGGAACGTTCGCAGGCTCGCTCTTATTGAGTCTTCTAGTTGCTGCTTGTTCGGCAGTGAGCACTTCTCTATCCAGGCTTTGCTCAATGTCATCGTTGGGAGACTCTGGAAGTGCATCATCATCATCCATTGCTGGCTCTGTAGGTGAGTAACCATCATCACTATCATGATCACTGGATTTGGGTCTGCCTGGAATTCCATCTTCATTACCTGAAAGCCTTAGTGTGCTGGAAGGATCCTTATAGGCAGGAACCCTGACATCACGTGGTGCTGAACCCTTGCGCTCGCGACTGGCGCCTTCAGGCATTGTCCTGGCCAAAACCCACTGACATGTCTCATTGTTAGTGTGGGAAGGATGTGCATCGATGAAGTCTCTCTTGACACCCTGGACATGACCATTTCTCAGAGGTTACATCACGAAATTTGATTCAGGACCACGAGTGTGTCTGTCATCGGTCTTCCTTATGTGTCCCTTGTATGCTGGACACACTGCAGCTTTGTCGTGATCATCCGCAGAATTGTTGGAGGCAGTCACTTTGCGTTTTGGATCGTTCTTATCATCCTTGTCAGGCTTCTTACGAGCGGCATATGTTTTGACACTGTTGGACATTGACATGATGCATTCAACAACACCTGCTGCGATCCTACGGCAAGGCTCCAACGGCCACACTTGCATCTCGCTGCTCCTGGCAGTCGGCCGATCATCATCAGACCATTTTCCGATGTGTGCATGTGGATGGTTTCCGCTGCATCGCAGGTTCTGCAGAAATGCAATCAAGGAGGGATGTGAAGCACGACATTCAGCGGGCTTCTTCACAGGCCACCACGGGTGTTGCTGCATTTTCAAACCTACCATGCACTGGTCAAAAGTCACCGGGTAACACAGGTCGGACAGCTCTGTCCATTCTTTCTCCTGAAACAAACCGCTGCCTTGAGGTTGTTCAACCAGGAAGTGTCGACCTGAATCGACTTGGGCTTTTGCTACCTTACCACTGAGCTTGGCCAAAGGGACACTTATTCTTCTACTGGCCAACCAAGCATCGTGATTAATCCTGCGGTTCAGGTGACCCCACTCGGAATAACCTTTGCACACGGGTGCCATAAGAATTACCTTGGGTTTGTTTCGCTCGATGTAAGCAAACAGATATCTTACATCATCTTCTTTGAGGAGATCAATTCCAACTGTCAACTCGAAGTTCACACCAGTCTTTAGATTGTGATGCTTGGAAAGTATGTAGGTGGTGGTACCTTTTCCTCCAAACATTTCCATGCAGTCGATTCCATCCTGTTCAAACTTGGATCTGTAAACATAAGCTTGTTCCATGCTCATGATTCCGTACTGCAACCAAAACGAAGGCAGGTTTTCGGTGGAAGAGCCAAACCCATATGATCACTCATTCTGAAACATGCTATGTACAGCATCCGACATCCTTACGGTTTCATCATCTATCTCATTCTCTTGATCATCGATGCTGTGCATTGGATGGCGTCGGAGCTTCACCTTGGCAGTGGCGAAACTGAGACTACTCAGGTCTTGACCGCAATCATCCTGGTGTTGCTCAACATGCTTGATTCGAGGTTTGCTCTTGTGACCTTCTGCCTTCTTCTTCTTCTGTCTGATGGCATCTTCTGTGGGGTATGCTGCTGCTGCTGTTTCAGACATCATGTTGTTTGAAGACGGAACGACTTGCACACAGAAAACAGTTGTTCCGGTCCACAGGAACGGAACTGACTGGTTTTGACATTTGATCCAATCATCGTCAATCTGCACACTGCTGGAAGCAAAACCTACGGACTTCTGAACGGGCTGCACCTTGGAACATCGCTGGCTTGAAAGGCTTGCAACATCCACTGGGCAGTCTGCACTTGTTGGCACAAAAAGTCCGCACCTAGGCTCAACATGAACTCGGATCAATGTCTCATGCCCGCTTCTCATCCAGAAGTCCTGTCTGGGTTCTGGATCATGTGACACACGTGTCTGTGCTATGCTGGACTGACCGACGTCTGGAATGCCTGACGGAACACTTGGCGTGACATGCATGCTCTGGAAGCGAACTGTTCTGGACTCACCGGTTGGGATTTTGTTTATCTCTTCAGGCAACTTCAACTCAGGTTGTCCTTTTAGTGGTATCTGCGCATGCGTGGCTGAACTTTTCATGCATGTTTGGAGCACAAGTTTGGTTATCTGGTGCAGGACATGTTGCTGTCTATCGTGTGGGTTACCCTTAATCTCTTTCTGGTGCACATGCTTACCGTGAATTCCGCAGTGACAAGTGCCTGCATCAGGCAAAGCGAAGCTTGACAACAGACGGATCTTGGAACAGCAAGGCTCACCGGAGGAAACTCTGGGCTCCTAGTTGCACCACTGATGAGTTGTGGAAAACAGTGATGCAACACATTCACGAACTGCTTGAAGATTCCAAACTTGACTTCGCTCACTTGCATCAACCACTACATGCCTTCCAGAGGCTTTCTGCTGATTTATCAATTTGACCAAATGTTCAGCTCTATACGGGCATCATGCTTGTTTCCGGATCCTGCACATGGACCTGACAATCGGATCCACAGCAACATGGGGCTTTGCAGTGACAGGTCATTCAAGAGTCTCTGGCATTGCAACCTACTATGCAAGTCATGGTGGAAATGCAAAGTCCTATGGCGATGTGACTGGAAGATACGTTGACGAAGTCCAGCTTTGTCCGAAAAAACCAAACCAGACTATCAGCCATATTCATACTGTCAACTGGCTTCATTGGTGACTTGGACTCACATTCGGGATTTGGAACATTCACGAAACTGTGTTGGGATTCCACAGCAGTGGGCTGACCAGTTTCAACATCAGATCCCACTGCCTTATGTCCTGCTCAGTTGGAAGTTGGATGGTGTTCACCATCCTGCCGACGACGAGATGGTGACTGGGAACGATCCGGCCTGACGGACATGTTGAATTGCAATTCCGGCTCTGAATGACTCCGGCTCTGCATGACTTGGTGTTGGGTCATTCTGTTTCCGGGGATGTATTGGCAATATCCAATGACCGCTAGGTGTGAATTCCAAATCATACGCATGTGAACCTGGGGACAGCTTCAGCTCGACACCACCTGGGCCTGGAAGCACAAGACGGCCACTACCACAATCGATCAGACTTTGCATCTTGCGAAGGGTCTTGTTGCCCAACAATGGTGGGAGAAGCGATCCCTCAATTTGAGGTGCAGTGTATGTGGCACTGGATGCATTACCACTGACATCATGAACTGACATGGACAGACGTATGGCCCAGCGAGCTACTTGTGCGTCTTTGCCGACTCCTTCTACCGGCCGTGCTCTGTCCATGGTTTGTTCCTCAAGTGGCAGACCAGTTTGTTCACACATCTGTTCGGCAGTGATGCTTCCAACCAAGTTATCATGAGCACCAGGGTCAATCAACAAACCAACAGCACCATTCTTGCTCCTAGTTCGGAGGTGGTATGACATTCCGGTGGTTGCATCATTGTTCTTGGCTTGAGATTCGGATTCCCACCAAGGAAACATTCCACCACCTTTGCCAGCGGTGCTTGATGATCTTGATCCCGCGGCACTACCTGAGCCATAGGGGGCCAGCAGGTTGGATCTGCTGGTGCTGTCTTGGGCCATGGAACCTGTGTCAGACTGCACTATGCGAATTGCACCATGGTTCGAACCAAGCAGTGACATGGAAGCTGTTGCATTGGATTGTTCCAGACCCGTCGTGATGTTTCTCAACCCTGTCTGGTTTCTTGCACGAATTTCTTGTTCTTCAGCTGACATGCGTCTACGGCTGACATCATGCGTGACATCATCAGGATCTGCAGGTCTTGTTTTGTCTTGCTTCCTATGCTGGAAGTTTGGCGGGCTCATGCTTGGCGGTGGAAAAGCTGGCTCACGTGCACCCTCCAACAGTGGTGTGACTTCAGCTTGCGTGAACTGCTTGGGGTTTAGACCTACACCCACATCGGAAGCAATTCCTGCACATGCGGATTGTGATGGCGGTCTTCCGGGACTCCATGTTGGAGGTGGTGGTGCTGTGCTGGAGCGAGGCGTCTCAGCAGGATCATCGGGTTCAACATCTGGCTCTGATGAAATTCTCTTCCTACCATGGGACGACTGTGCACTGGCTGCTTCGGAGACACTTCTGAGATTCTCAAACTCGGTTCCAAAGAAATGGACACCTGGCAAAACACCGGCTGTGTTTGACTGACTGACGCCCCACAATCCTGGATGACTGGTCATCAAGGCTAGCTGTTGTCCTGCTGGCTGTGACATGTGTGCCATTGAAACACCTGTGGGAATTGCGGATCCACCCTTACCAGCATCAGACCTTCTGTTGGGACACTTTCTCCACAAATGCTCATCAGAACCACAATTGTTGCAACGCATGACCTGACCATTGCGATCTTTGGGGTTCTTACGATGACCACTGCCTTTGTGTCCCTTCTGGAATCCATCTTTTCCACCTGCAAATGCACTGGACGGAAGGAAAGCTGCGAAGCCTTTTGATCCCTTGGACTTGCCTTTTCCCCATTTTCGGTACCTTCGTGGATATCTACCTGAGAATCGTCTCCACTTTCTCCTAGCAAAGGCATAGTCTTGATAGACTTCTGAGGCATCAAGGTTTCGGCAACGGATCCATCATAGGACTCATTATCGGTGCTGGTGTCAGTGCTGCATTCATCTTGAAAGTAGGAACCAAAACCACATGTGGGACACACTTCATCGTGGTACGAATGGTATGCTTCAGCACCAGTTCCCTGCCAGTTCTCCCAACCTGTGGACTGATTGGCATTTGGCTCAACCGTTGCAAAGCCCATGGATCTGAAGGCACGGGGGCAGAACCTGTGGCATATGTGTTGGAAGGGCTTTGATTGTCATCGAAGGCTGGGAAATAACCATTGGCAGTGTCATGGCTTTGGTGTTCAGTGAAAAACGCACCGTTGTCACCCGTTGCTCCTGGGGTATGATTACCATGCATTCTCCCTTCTCTCAAATCGAACACTCTTCGCAGTCTTTCCATGAGTTCATGCAACTCGTGTTCATGTTGTGGAAGTTGGCCATTCAGTGGTAACAATCGGTCCCAAATTTCTGCTGGAACATGTATGGCTTGAAGCAGCAACCACGATAACCCAGTCCAATTGATGGCAAATCCCGCTCTATTCTGGGCCCTAGTCCTAAAAATGTCGAAGCGAACCAAAGTGCTATCAATGGATTCGTTTGGGAGCCTACGGAAGGAGAGAAACTCTGCAATGCTTTTGGTTGTGTTTTCGGCCTCCAGAGGAGCATACCTACGGGCTAGGATGTGAACCAACAGCAAAAGGCCTGTGACCTGTTGGCCTGTCACCGGATCCCAGTCTCCGTGTTGCAACTGTTGGGGTGTGAGCTCCCGCACCAGTTCGCGGGCCCCTTCTTGTATTTGCAAGGCTGCGATTGGCCCATGCCTCACTGCTTCAAGGTCAGTTGCTGATGCCCAAAGCACCAGATCTGCTACCCAGCTTCGCAAACTGTACAGGTGATTACGCTCCAAGCTCCATGACGGAGGGACCTTCAAAGTAGCTGTGCCCACAAATGGTGGGCCAGCGTCACTTTGGTGCACGTGTTGGCGTGGCTGTCCATGTTGTGAAGCATGTGGTCGATATGGCTGCTGGTGCATGGAACAAATCAATGATGCTATCACCAACAATGCATAACAATGCGCACATGAACACTGTCACTTGCAAGTTGAACAACATGTCATGCTTGGGAGAAGATCCTCTTGACCATGCAGATGTTAGGATGCGAATCAGCCTGCCTGCAGTTGTGTGCTCATGATCATGCATGCTCTTAGGACGATCAACCCTGGCTGCGACATGTGACGGACCATGGTTATCAGGAATGGTGGCAACATGTGGATTGGACACCTCGGACATCACACGCGATACATCTGTGTTGGAAACAGGGGCACTGGCACTCACTACTTGGGCACTGGAACTCACTGGGCTATCACTGTTACTGTTTACACCTGTGTTGGAAACAGGGGCACTGTTGGATTTAAAATCGGCCATCCTACGGACATGCTCTGACGATCCACTACAATCAGTTCTGTCACACAGTTCAAACGAAGCTCGAAGCGTCTGCAAGATTCGGTTTGTGTGAGACCGCTGTTGTGGAGTCATGTCATCCCTGGTCAACAACTCGTCATCGTGGATCGACATGTAGCCCGTGCCGTTTGCAAGCTCAACATGAATTCGATCGTTGTTGTGAACCATTGCATCAACCGTCACCGACACACGAATCCGGCTTACCACCATTGAATCGTCCAACCACGTGTCCGGTTTTCGTACAAGTTCGCTTGTTGTCACACCTGTTAGCGTATTGGGCTCATCTCCAAAGGTTTCCGACTGCAACTGCTGCGGCTGCTCCAAAACACGAGTCCGGTTATGGGTACGATTGCTCGATAGATCACCATTGACTTCCAACGTAAACCAGAATCAATGCACATAGGAGGTTGCGACACAGGAAATTGCAGAAGGATCTAGCTGGAGCTTCCATGGGCTCCGCTACCAAGTTTGATTGGCAGCGGACCCGATTGTCAACATGCTTCCCCAAGACCAAAGGCCTCATGAACGCCTCCTTCCCCTTTTCCTCAGAAGATGAACGCCTGGCCATTGTTTGGCCTAGTCCATGGAACAAGCAAGGGAAGTACGAAAGGTCAAAAGGGAAATCGGTCGGTCTCGAGACTAATGATCACGGTGAGGCATGGAGACATGTTGGTGTGACACCCCATCAGGACAGGAGGTTCTCTTCAACTGACCTGTCATACTGGTAAAGTACGGTAGTGATGGCAGACCGCCAGCAGACCCATAGCCATGTCATCCACCCAATCTCCGCTTCGCTCCGTGGCACTGCGCGGGACGGCCAACGGCAAGGCATCGGCGAGGTGAACCTCCATGGTGCCATCCAAGGGCCCAAAAGATGGAGCAACAGGAGGCAAGATCGGAGATAAGCGCTGCTTGGCCCAGGTAAACCTGAAACATAGTGAAACATAGTGAAACATAGTGAAACATAGTGAAACATAGTGAAACATAGTGAAACATAGTGAAACCAAATGAACATAGGTGAACGTCTTGACAAACAATGGCTCGGAAACGCCTAAAGATTTGGATTGCAAATCTTGACAGCTTCGACTTCAAACGGCCTTGTTGCCAAGTTACAGTTGATCCACCCATGCCCTCCGCGCTTTACCTTGGTCACAGGACTTTTGAAATCCGACATCGAAGATTAGTCAAAAATCACAAATGCTGATTGTCCGAAGCACATGATTTTCTGAAACTGTGTTTTGATGGAAAATCAGTCTCTGCTTCAATGACTTCTCTTGCCTGCTGAGACACTTTGACCTGGCAAGAACTTGCTGAGTTCCTTCAGCTTTGGCGGTGCCTCTGAATCCTGGTCGTTTTTCATTGAGAGCAGATACAACACCAGCAGCAGCCGTCTGTCCAAACTGCTGCTATCACCTGAAGTGTGCAGGCAAAACACGTCAGAGGGGCATGCAGAAAGTCGTTCAAAATAACACACAGCTTGTCATACATGAATGCACAGGCAAATGTTACGGAACAGCTGGTTAAGAGCAAATCCTGCATGAGTAATACCTCTGGAGATTCCTTGAAGGGAATTTGCAGCGAATCTCAGCATGGTACGGGCAACGGTGAAGAGCAAAATCCTGTGGCAGAGGCCACGCACTTTGGCCCACGAAACATCAAATACATGTTACTACATGTTACATGATCTTTATCCATCACATATTGAATTAAGGATAACCCCACATGTCAATTTCTTCCAACAAGCAGCAAAAGAAAGGTAAAGATGGCATGGGGAAAGCAGGAAAGAGAAAAGAGATGGTGAAGGATTGGTGTGGAACAAGTTGTGTGTGGAAGAGTAAGTGTGAGCAAGTTGTGTATGGACAAGTTGTGTATGGACAAGTTGTGTATGGACAAGTTGTGTATGGACAAGTTGTGTATGTATGTATGTATGTATGTATGTATGCGTGTCTGTATGCAGACATGTGTGTAGGGCAAGTTGTTTGCGAGTAAGTAATTTGTGAGTAAGTTGCGTCGTCTTCTTCGATTTCCACCAGGCTCTGCTGTTTTTTCCCGACAAACTATCAAAGCGATGGTGTGCTCACCATACTTCCGCTGACTCGGTCCGCTGACCAAAGTAATGGTCTGCACTCTTTATACCGCAACCGCAAATTTTGCGAAGTCTTTCTGCACGCCCTGTGGCTGGTATGTATGTATGTATGTATGTATGTATGCATGTATTGAACAGCAGCATCTGCGCGACGAAGTCGGTGCCTGGCATAACAACAGAAAACACCGGCTGTCACGAAGACTGTTAGTTTCAGAAGCACAGATTGATAACAGACAGATGAGCACCGTCAACTGCAACAGCACTAGCAAAGATCACGACATCGCAGCGTGGTGGACCTGCCAAGCGACGGCGGCAAGTGCAGTAATGTAGCTCCCACTGAAAGCAAGCAACACAAGAATAGTGGCAACCGATTGCATAGAAACTGTTCTGATCTGTCATGAACGTGATCTTTTTTTCTGTCGCTCACGTGGCCGCGTTCAGGCGCTAGATCTTCGCACGGCGCGTCAATCCATGCACGCTAAAGCTAGCTCCTTTGGCCATAAACGGTATATACTGCACACGGAATTCGGATCAAGTTCAAGACAAGGTAACAGCCACATCGAACAGCACGGACACCTACGGACAACCGCAGACGGTCACAAAGTCCAGAAAGTCTCCTCCAGTTGCACTTCTGCGATACACAGCCAAGCGGCATATGGCAACGACACCTCCGCTGCAGACTCCCGCGCGGCACGCAGCATGCCGAGGTCGCCCACAGCAGTTTCAAACTGACTCTTATGGTACCTGCCGACGAAGGCATGAAAGTCACGCCAGGAGGTTCCTTGTGGCACGACCGCTTCCAGCTCCAACACTGCTGCATTATTCTCCAGAACCTTAAGAAGGGACCAGTCGTCCATGGAGGCCACGCAGAGAAGACGTCTGACCCGGGCCAAGATGATGCAGTCTTCGCCTTCCAAGTCATAGACTCTGCCCTCTGTCTGCTCCAAGCACTCAAGACATGACATCCATGCTTCCTTCCAATCTCGAGCAGAAATCTGACTGTCAATCGTCCTTGGGCTTCCAAACGTTTCTTCCATACATTGGCGAAAGAGGCGCAAGGCGGTCAGAGAAATCGTAAAGTGAGTTTCTATTCTAAAACCGGCAAAAGAGCAAGACATTTTACACAGCAAGAATGACCAAAACTGAGCCGAGAGCTCCTGGAGCAGAGATCGATTTTTTTTCCAGTTCTTCTAGTGTTACAAATCAGCAAGCAAACTTGGAATTTCTATGTGTATATATATATATATTTCTCTCTCTCTCTCTCAACATGCGTATTACATAGTCATTATGATTGGTTGATGTCTACTGCTGAGACCACTGCTTCGAACAGTATGTTCAGAAACGGCAGCATCTGCGCGATGAAGTCGGTACCTGGTAGAACAACACAAAATAACAAGCTGTTATATCTATACAGAAAAGGCGACGTCATCATGAAGTCTGTCAGTTGCAGAAGCAACAGTGCTGTCAAAGATCACGACGCACCAGAGTGTTGGGCCTGGCAATGAAGGCGGTACCTGGCATTAAACGTTTTCAACAGACGTACCGCAACAACACGATCAAAGATCACGACGCACGAGAGTGCTGGATCTGCGCTATGAAGTCGTCACCTGGCAGTAAACGCTTTCATCAGACGTGCTGAAGCAGAAGATCTCTCATGCAGGTGGAGCAAATGAATGCACAGTGACAACTCTATTTCTTGCAGCTTTTTTCCTTCGGTACAAAGCGCTATATCAAAGTTGTAGCGGCGACGCTAGATTTTCGCACTGCGCGTCAATCGCACGTCTGCTCGAGCGGGCATCCTCAGTCAGCGGCATGTCTTCCGGCGTTTGCTCCATGACCCTCCTCATCCATGTCGGCAACCTCCTGGTCCATGTCGGCGCCAACCTCGGCAACCTCCTGGTCCATGTCGGCGCCAACCTCGGCAACCTCCTGGTGCAAGCGCTCCACTGCGCTCTGCAACTCCACTGTGTTGTGGTGCTCCGACTCTGTCAGACGGCGGCTGTCTTTCTCTGCTTCCGCTCGCGTCTTCCTCGTCGGGCCACACACTTTCTTCTTGTCCATGGTCACACGGACCCGACGGAAGGAGCAGGCAAGGCAGGCCGAGCACCGCGCCGAAGCCGAGCATGAACTTCTCTCAAGCGGTCCATGGACACCGCTGCCGCCTCCTCTAATTGCTGCTTATCTTCGTTCGCAGCCGCTTCGGTTGTGCGGGTGGGGCCATTGAACGTCGTGTCGCCCTTCTTGCGGCGAGCTCGCCAGCCAGTGGCTGTTTTCTCCAAAGACATATCTTTCTACAACCTACGATCCAGCAATTTCTCCCCACGGCGGCCCAAAACAGCCAGATCAGACCGCTGCGTTCGCAGCTCTTATCTGTGTGTAATTAGAAGCATGATCTATTCCTTGCTAATCCAGTCTGCTGGTATCTGGATGCACACAAAATGTGAATACACTACTCACAAGCTGTTGACGCCGTTCGAGAGCTGCAGCCAAAATTCTACCCGCAGAATTGACACCTTGTGAGCAGGTCCGGAAGAGTGAGTGATTTTCATTCGAGGTCATTGTCTTCCATCTATTGCAGCTGGCAAAGCGTTTTTTAACAGCGCGTGCACATGCTAGGTGATTTAGCAGCTCTTTTTTTTCGGCACTGAGCGCGATTTCGAAATTATGGGGGCGACGCCAGATTTTCGCACGGCGCGGCAATCTAGACGCGCGCACCGCAGAGCCGCTAGCAGCGACAAGGAATCTTCGCACGGCGCAGCAATTCCGTCGCGTGCATCGCAGGGCCTCCTCTTACGCCGCATCCTCGGTCATCGACGCGTCCTCTGGCGCTGTCTCCATGACGCTTGCAAGACGCTTCATTGGAGTCCATGCCTGGTCGTAGGTGGGTGTTTGTTGGCTTTTGACTTGAAGTTCTTGACTCCCTGCACACGATGTGCTTCCACTGGCACGTGCCACAGCACGCTCCACTCGCCAGCATCTGAGGTGTGAGCAAGCACCACGAAATGCGCCTCGCCCACGTTGCCCCGCAGCAGCCATGCCACTGCCGATGCAGGGCCAGCACAATGCAGCTTCACCCGGCTTGGCCCGCCTGTGGCAGCCGGGGCAGACAGTATACGCAGTCCACGGAGCGCTTGACGCGCATTGCCGAGGTGGACGTCGGGGAGCTGCTCGTCGTCATTGAAGACCACCAAGCATCCGAAGCTGGCTTCCACGTCATCCACCGAAATCAAGCCAAGCTGGGCATCCACCTGCAACGTAGCCAATGGCGCGACTGGGCAACCGTTCTTCATCTGGCAATGCGACACTTTCCTGTTCAGGGCTTCAGGTGCGACGACAGCTTCAGCTCGGCTGGCACGCAGACAAGGCGTCAGGTGTCGACATTCCATCTCCAATGTCTGCTGGTAATCGTTCTCCCGGAAGGTGAAGCGACAGAGCCACTGCGCAGCGCGAAAGAGATCACGGAGCTGGGCACGCACCGGCTGCGTATCTTGGACTCCCTCCGGCAGGGCAGCACCCATGTCAGCGGCCGCTCGCAGGACCAGCTCGTGGTAGAGGACGACAGTGCACTGGCAGTTCGAGTCGGCCAAAGTCAACCGCAAAGCGAAGCGCCTCTCTGTGCCTTCGGTAGGGTGCGCCTGGTCACAGGAGGGGATGAGTCATGTATAAATACTTCACACTCTGCATGTCTTGATGTGTGAGCACGCGCGTGCACGCGCGCGGCTATTTAAACGTGCACCCCGCCTCGCACGGCGCCGCTTTCTTGCACTTGACACAAGAATCGATGAGCCACTGATCGGTATCGCTCTTCACGGACGAGATGCCAAGCACCTGCAGACCCACCACCTCAAAGACCGTCTCCAACTTCCGGAGCTGTCCTGGTACTATCGCTCCCACCAAACTGCTCAGTGACGATGGCGTGGCCGGGCAACCGATCCAATCCTTCACAGGAATCTCCGTCAGCATGCGGCAATTGTCTTTGTGCGCCAGCTCGCCTTTCCTGACATCTGGTCACAAGCAGCCACATGAAACAAACACAAAAAAAAAGGTAAGATCTACAAACGAAAATCAACCGTCTAAACTAAACAATCAACCGTCTAAAACACGCGCGCGCGCACACACTGCGGCCCAAGCGCAGCACTGCAACCATTTCCGGCGAACACGGCAGGATGGTTGTGCCACGCCAGCTGCCGATTTCCCATGAGTTCTCGTCCTTGCGTTTGCTTATCAGAACCTGATAAAGCATCAGACAAGCGCCCGCCGCCTGCTCCGCCAGTTCCTGTGCTTGCTCATGCCAGAAGGAGCAGCGGACGCGGGTTGCGCCCTGCTGCACAATGGCATTGCACACCATTGCCGGGCCATCCTTGGTCTGTCGTTCGATTGTGCCAGGATTCTCCACCACACTCACCGCCACGCAGATCCGTTGCCGGTCCTTCACTCGACTATAAGCGCCTGCAATGGCACGAGCGGATGCACTGCTGGGAGTCCCTCCCAAGGCGCCTGCGGCAGCTTCTGCACCCGTACTTGCAGGCCCAGGGGTCCTTTCAGCCGCAGGTGGTAGTGGAGACGCGAAGTGGAATACTGCGCGGGCGTTGCCACAAAGGAACCGCCCTGAATAGCCACGACATCTCCCACGGCACACTTCTGCGCAGGCTGGTCACCGATCTCGCCCCATGCTTCCACGTAGAGAACTTCCGTCAAGCTTTCGGTTGCGGCCAGATGCGCTTCCAGCTTCCGCGTCGGGGCCAGGTCAGCGCTTGCCTTGCCACCTTTGGCTCCTTTACCTTTTCTGCCGCCGGCGTGGCCGCAACCTGAGCCGCCTTCCTCGGCTTCACCTCTTGCCGCTTCAAGATGACGATGCGACCAGCCATGGTAGTGTTCTGGTCGCCTCGGTACTCAGATGGCTTCAGGCAGGTGACATCCATGGTGCTGCTGCTGGAGGTGCCCATACGACGATGAATGTGCGCAGATGCGGTCTTGTTGCCACCTCCTTTAACACCGCACTAGTTCTGCACTGATAGATGTATATTTGAAAAGTTCTCCAGTTGCCTTCCCACACGGCGTGTCGAGGCGGCCAGACCAGACCTCATTTACATCTGTAGACATTATAGATGTGTGTATAAACGAAGCACTCTGCTTGTTCTGATCATAGTGGCCGACGCTTATCTGATGATAAGAGACCTAACTGGATGCAAGGGAAAATGCCTTCGGAAACAAGAACTAACCCTGCAGATGTGTATAGACATCAAAGAGCGTCACTTACAGGCGTGACCGATGTGCAATCATAAAACGAAGCGGCGGCAACCAACGCTAGTTCCCGCCTGGCTCAAAGAGCAATGATTCTTGATCACCTGGCAATGTGAAAATGCAAACTATCTTTGATTGCTATGCCAAAAAAATCATAAAAGCTTTGACTACTGCTTCCGAACAAGCTGTTCAGCAATGGCAGCATCTGCGCGATGAAGTCAGTACCTGGCAGAGAACAACACAAAAGAACGGGCTGTCATTCCTGTGAACTAAAGGCGACATCAGCATGAAGACTGTCAGTTTCAGAATCACAGACTGATAACAGAAACACACGAGCAGAGTCAATGGCACAGTGAATGTCTAGTCTGCCACTGACTACAAGCTGCTGATGCCTTCAAAATGCTCACGCCATAAGCTATGCAGCAGCAAATATGGTTGCCTGTCACGCAAGGCGATGGCTTTCACCAATTTCACCAATTTCACATGATCATTCATATCCAAAACACGTGAGTGGATCATTTCACCTATGATACCTTTATACCAATTGCCGGTTCGTTTTCTTAGGTCATGGCATTTGCTTCGAACACTGCAACGGCAGCATCTGCGCGATGAAGTTGGTACCTGGCAAAGCAAAGCAAAACAACAGACTGTCAATTTCAGAATCACTGTCAATTTCATGAAGACTATCAATTTCAGAAGCACAGACTAATAAGAAACACATGAGCAGAGTCAATGGCAACAATACGATCAAAGATCACGACCTCGCAGCGTGCTGGACCTGTCGCGCGAGCACAGCAAGTGCAGCAATGCAGCTCCCACTGAAAGCAAGCGACGCAAAGTGAAGGTGGATGTCACAAAGTGCCACGCCTGCCACGCAAAACGCCGCGGCGTCCCAGCGCGGCCTGGGAACCAAGCGCGCCACCAGAGCCAACCCAGTGCCATAAGTGCCACGCCTGCCACGCAAAGTGACGATCCATGTCATCAAGTGCGACGCCCGCAACACAAAGTGAAGGTGGATGTCACAAAGTGCCACACCTGCCACGCAAAACGCCGCGGCGTCCCAGCGCGGCCTGGGAACAAGCGCGCCACCAGAGCCAACCCAGTGCCACAAGTGCCACGCCTGCCACGCAAAGTGACGATCCATGTGTTGACAAGTGCCACGGCTGCCACGCAAAGTGAGGATCCATGTCATCAAGTGCCACGCCTGCCACACAAAGTGAAGGTGGATGTCACAAAGTGCCACGCCTGCCACGCAAAACGCCGCGGCGTCCCAGCGCGGCCTGGGAACCAAGCGCGTGCCATAAGTGCCACGCCTGCCACGCAAAGTGACGATCCATGTGTTGACAAGTGCCACGCCTGCCACGCAAAGTGACGATCCATGTCATCAAGTGCGACGCCTGCCACACAAAGCGAAGGTGGATGTCACAAAGTGTCACGCCTGCCACGCAAAACGCCGCGGCGTCCCAGCGCGGCCTGGGAACCAAGCGCGCCACCAGAGCCAACCCAGTGCCATAAGTGCCACGCCTGCCACGCAAAGTGACGTCCAT
>CAMXCT020002888.1:57496-83144 GCA_947184155.2 Cladocopium goreaui | reverse complement strand
AGAGATATACATATATAACATGATAGAGCTCAAAATGATGGTTGATGGTTTATCATAAGGGGATTTAGCTAGGAAAAACATGGGGATAGCATTGGAAAATGAGTTGATTGGTTATTGTAAGGAATTATACTTGGGAACTATGAACTAACCGAAATCTATCAACCAACTAGTAGCTAGTATAATGAGATGGGATGGGGGTACTTTTGAATGGCGCAGTTGATTCCAGTCATCCCAATAATTGGGATCATGATCCCTGACTTTCATAACTCTGGTGGTCTTTTGGAGATGAGTGTTGAAACTATCTCAGAATGGGTTGAAGGGAAAATTTACAGGAAACCGTCCATGTTAAAAGCCATGGTTTCCTGTGAATTGTTCCTACCAATCCATTGAATGGATTTGAACAACACGATATAGCCATCTTGGGAACAAGGTGAGGAGGAAATTTCGGACTCACACCTGGGTGAAAATTGGAGTGTTCATTAACATGTATATAAATGCAGAGAATTGATGATTGAACCAGCCAAGATGGCATGTTTACAAATGGACGTTGAGGTTGATCAAGTAACAGGATCATTTGACCATCAGAAGCGAGAGATTAAGCCGCAAGCATTGGCATAGTACATGTATGTGTATATATATATTGTGTGTGTGCAAACGGCCGTCGTGCAAAAGTACCTGCAATTTTCCAGTTTATCGTCAATGGCAACCGGCTAAGCCAAGAACCGGACCTTAGGTCATTGTTTCTAATCTAACTGCATGTGAGGGGATTCAGTTCCCAACGGATCACTTCAATGATCCATTTCTTGTCTAGTGTGATTTCCATGGTGACTCCGACATGGTGCCATGGATCCAATTGAGGCATCCCTTTTTAGGGAGAATGTGGACAGACTTGACTTCCGAATTTACGCAATTTAACCTGGTAATTCGTTTAGGTAAAGTGAAACAGTCGGCCATTCCGTTCTCCACTTTTTGCAACGTCTCGCCGCTCTTGCTGTCTTTGCCACACCTTGGAACTTTCATCTTTACTCTAGCGAAGCCGATCCGAACGGCCAGAAACCTCTTTTTTCGCTGATGCTCATGTTTCTGATGCAACATGCAACATGACAGATGATCCAGGCAGGTACATGCCTTCCAGGTGTGGCATCACCAACTAGTCCCCCATTCGGTCCCTAATTTCTCCCCCGTGCCCCTCTGTAATGTGTCGTGGGGTTTAGGTGTGTGCCCTGTGCCGGTTAGGTCCGTTTCGCCGTGTAGGTTGGTTCTGGAGGTCCGTTTGTTCCCTTCCCCCCCTGCGCTGTTTTTGGCCTTCTGCCCGTCGTTTGTGTCCGCTTTTTCTTTTCCTCTTGCCTTTCAGGGTTGACCCGGCTCCGGCCGGGTGTGTGTGTGTGTACCATCTGAACAGATGTAAAACTTCTGATTGGTTTTCACTAGTTTGCAGGGGGGTGCAGAGCACAGTGGAGACTGCACCCAACGAAGCTATCCACTTGTGCTGGAAGCAGAGTCTGATCAACTCTGTGTACCTGCAAAATTTGGTTTCAACTGTTGATCAAGCTGTTACACTGCGTTGTTTCGAATCTACACGGTTGCCACAATCTGTATTGCATGCATCAGAACCTTCCTCAGATTTTCGCCGAAACCATATCGCCGACAGTATTATGATTTTTTGACATATTTTCGCCGAGATCATGTCGCCGACGAACTTTGGGTTATTTTGGGAAACAATCGCCGAAACATTATTGTGGATTCTCAACATGCTGGTTAAAACTCTATGGATTCTGGTTTTGACTTCGTTTGACAACATTGGATGCCCTACATCGTTTTCGAGAAGTACCTCATGTGGCTCCTTTACTAATCTAACGATCTAGGCTGGTTTGCATGTTTCAGGATTCAGTTCCTGCCGGATCATATAATGATCCATTCTTGTCTAGTGTGATTTCCATGGTGGCTCCGACATGGTGCCATGGAGCCACTTGAGGCAACCCTTTTCAGGGTGAGTGTTGACAGTCTTGAACTCTGAATTCACACATTTTAATTTGGTAATTCGTTTACGTAATGTGCAACAGCTGGCCTTTCCGTTTTGCACCTTTTGTGATGTCCCGCGCTTCCGGCTGTCCTTTATGAACCCAGTGAAAGCATCTCTATTGAGTGAAGCCACTTCGAACTACCAGAAACCTTTTTTCTCTGCAGCTTGCGCATTTGAAGTTCAACATGACATTCACGACAAAAGGCAACAGGCATGTCCTTTTCCTGCAGGTGTGGTCTCTTTGGTTTTTGGTGAGGTGAAACATTTTGTGCATCTAATTCGTTGGAATTTGGAAGCTGTTTTATGCCTTCGTGGCACGACTTGACCACGGTCCCGGTGCAGGGAATAATTGCACGACATCTTAGGCAGTTAGGGACTGAATCCTGTATGTGATTGTTCACTTTTTTTCATCTGCTGAAGCGATGCATCCGTGGAACCCTCCGCCAACGTCCTGGCCTGTTCCACCGCAGCCTACGAACGCACCTCCGACGTGGCCGCAATCATCACAGAACGTACATCTATTTGGACATCCTTCAGCCTTGCATCCTACATGGTCTTCTTCAGCTTCGATCATGCCGTCTACATCATCCCCAACATCGTTGCCGTTTACCTCATTGTCTCCGGCTCCTCATGCAGTACCAGGCCCACAGCTCGTACCCACCATGCCTGCACCTTTGACCTCCGAACCCACAATGGCGCACACCGCTCCTTCGACTTTCCCATCCCCTTCGGCACCCACCGCTCCACCTGCCTGGCCTTCTCCACCGACTTCATCTCCTACGTCGACTCCACCACCTACATCGACTATGCCACCGACACCTTTGCCAAGTTCCCCTTACCCACCCCATCACATTCAACCTCCATTACAAACGAACGCATTGATGGTTTCTCCTGATGAACATCCTCCACGGCCTCCTGCAGTTAAGGCAGCTCCCAGACCTCGCTCTGACAAAAGAATGGATCGACCGCGCAGGCCAGCTTCAAAAGCCCCTTCTTCGACTACACCACCAGCACCCACGGCAGCACCGACGTCATCCGTGCCACCCGAACTGGTTGCATTGGGTTCCACTACACAACAACTTGCGGAATCGGTTCGACTTATTCAAGCTCAGCAACAGGTGATCATGGATACTCAACGGGCCCAAGAACAACGTCAGCTACTTCTCCAACAAGATGGACCTCCACCGAACCCTATTCCACACATACCACCACCTACGCCCGTGCCACCACTGACAGCCACACCTCCCCCCGCACCGAAAGCCAGACCTACCGAACCTGACGTTCCGGACCTTCGCATTGTTCAAGCCCCGGCCATTGCTCCTCCTCATCCACTACCAGTTCCATCATCCCCAACACGCCGACCAAGATCTAGGACTCCACGACCACGTTCCCTTCGACCTTCGGTACATTCTCATCGCCATCGCTATTCTCCTCCACGAGCAGAGCGACCTCGTTCTCCTCTCCCTCGTCATCGATCATCCACAAAACCGGACAAGGGCCGCAGAACCCCATCTCCATACAGACGACGCTCCCCACCACGACGCCGCTCTCCCGTGGTCCCTCGACGTCATCGATCTCGGCCACGTCCACGTTCCGCGACACCACGTCACAGATCCGGAGGCCGTGAAGTCATACTCCGACCAGCTGCAAACCCATCGAATCCGAACTACATCCCCACTCCCGATGCTGATGACACCTGGGGTACATGGAACGACAGTCACTACACCGACAACGACCATCACCACAATCCTCGACCCAATTCTCCTGCCGGTCCACCACCAACGGAACCACCAACCAACCCACCAACCCACACTTCAGCACCACTCGGCGCGGTGTCCTTCCGAGTTCCGGACGGCGACAGTGAAAATTCTGAATTTACAGATACAATTTCGCTCACCAAGTTTGACACGAATGACATCGACCTCGATGAAATGGTGGCGGCGGCCAATGACCCCCATAGGGTCCGTTGCCTGACTGAACTTGACCCTGATCATGTTGTTCCTCTACGCCGATCATTGACCCCGGCTATCTCGCAGCTCTTCAACCAGTTTGTGGACGCGATGTTCGAAAGGTTGGCTCAACCATACCGCACCGTCAACAACCATCGTATTTACATCAAAGCAAGTCAAGCCACCGTCAGGAATATTGCCAGGGCCTTTGCACAATCCGACTTACTGGACATCGAACTCGCAAGGCAAACACAGGCCTTCTACATCGAGCCAGAAAACTTGCTGACCATCACGGTTCCCACAGGATTGAAGAAGAAACCAATCTACCGTGGCGAACACATGGGCACCTACCTGATCTACCACAAAACGAGTTGGGAATCAGTTGCCAAAATTCTTGCGGAGGACTGCATTCGCCCGGCAACTTGGACCAAAAACGAAGCCGGCATGCCGACTCAATACCCATGTTACGGGTTCTTCGGAATGTCCTCAGAGATCGCAGACATCGACCACCTACCCGGCTATGCTGTCAAGATCTGTACCTCTCAGCTCTACAAAATAGGCAAAGGACAAAACCCATCAGGCCTAATGGCCATATGCCGCTCACCCAAATGCATCCGTGCCCTAGCTGGAGGAAATGACCAAATCCAACGCTTGTGCAACCTTGCGGGCATCGCCAAGGGCAAAGACAATGCAACGGCTATAACTCAAGCGCCGCATCTATATGCTACGTTGCCTCCACTCACACGGTTTTCCCGGGCTTGATCACACACCAGACTGCAGAGACCAATGCACCTTCGGAACCTCCTGATGATTCTACACGTCCAGTACGACCTGACCCTTCTGCTGACGCCCCTGAACCTTCGGAGCCGGCCCCGGACGACTCTCGCGACACACCGAGCCACCGCGAAACCGCTGCCTCTGGCTCTCGGGACTATGCTCGCCGATCTTGGCACGACAATGCTTCTTGGGACAATTCCACCTACAGTCACCGAGATCGCCGATCCTCATACCAGGAAGACCACTCTCGTGACCAGCACCATGAAGGCCGACCTCGTTCTCGACATTCGACCCACTACTCTCGATCTCGTTGGTGAACTATTTACCCTTGAGAAGCACCGGAACTAGTATCGACTATTCTATGTCAGCGATACAGTGAGCCTAGTGGCCCGCCCGATCATTTTGGAGTAACAATGCTTCTCCCGACATTCGGTATTGCCGCCACTTCTTCCTCAAAAGGTTTGTGAATCGCTGCATGCTCATATTGTTGATCTTTTCGCCGATTCGTTTTCACTTCACGTTTCACACACGGGGACCACGTATTATGTCTCACACTTTTCAATTTCACATTACCCTGGAAGTCCAGGGACTCAAAAAGAACGTCCTCATGAAAATCCGTAGAAAGTGGATCAAAAAGGAACATCCATGTAAAATCCTCATGATGTACCTTTTGAGGTCCCGGACCTCAAAAGGAACGTTGCTATAAACATCCTGTTGATGTACCTTTTGAGGTCCCAGACCTCAAAAGGAACGTTGCTATAAACATCCTGTTGATGTACCTTTTGAGGTCCCAGACCTCAAAAGAAACGTGGCTATAACATGCTATATAATATGCTATAATCGTGTCCAAAATGAGGACAAATCTAGAATCGTGAGAAATCGTGAGTTTTCGTGAGTAGGCCCTGTAAAAGGACCAAAAAGGAACGGTTAAGGCCCTAAAAGGTACAATATAGCGATCTAAAATCGTGAGAAAATCGTGAGAAATCGTGAGTGCATGCATCACATTTTGATTGGGGGTCATGGAAGCCAAACATCCATTGCTATAAAGCCTCGGCCGTAGAAACCATGACATTGCTACAAACCCTCGGCCGTAGAATCCAACAACATTGCTGTAAACCCTCGGCCGTAGAACCTCGGCATTGCTATGGTTTCTCGGCGATGATCCCTTTTTGTGGCACTTTTCCTAAGGACTCAAAAAGTACGGCCTTGGGACTTTTAGGGTTACCTTTGTCTCACCTCGACATTTTCCGCAGCTTTCCTTCGGCAGTTCGAGCGCATTTTGATCTATTATCTCGTGACCCTCGCTACATCATGGCGTCCCAGGACCTGATCTCCCAATATAGCGCGGATGTGAATGGAATTCCTCCTTCCCAGCCGGATCGCTCGCGCACTCCACCTCGTCATCAACATGGATGGCACCAAGCAGTACCTGCGTTTCGTGGCCCGATGCACTATGCCATGACGACCCATCGACCCTTTTGGAACCCTTCCGGAATACCGCCTCCGCCACCTACCTCTCCATCGTTCCCAACACGCCCACCATGGACTTCACCTACGGCACCTTTCCCGCCCACGCCGCCTCCGAGCTCACAGACACCTCCCAACCACGCCAACTTTGCACCTCAACGTCACCCTTTTACATCGAGATCACCGAGACCTATGTCATCCCCAGGAGCAAGTTCCTCTGTCAACGAAGGATATACATGCAGACCAATTGAAATCCCGCCAGTGGAGAACTGGAAACCGGATGTCGGCTTCCACGACTCCAACAAAATCAATGGTTTGGACTTCCCTTCCAGAATCCGACAGAGCAGATTTTCAAGCTACAAGGACATTGAAGGGATGGATCCTTTACAATTCCCACTCTGGAAGTTCTTGTACCAGGGCTTACACAATACTTGGCTTCGCCGAGTTGCATACGGAAGAGAAACCTTCGTCCTTCCTTTTGACAACATAGGCACTACAGTATTTGTGGCCGAATTGGTATCACAACTACGCACCCGCAATGTAGACTTGGACAAACTTGCTACATTTCGAGCTCGTTCAGCAGGCCAATGTCTCAACCAGAAGGAAGCCACCCAAAACATGGCCAAAGATGTTGCCCAACTTCTCCAATCTTGGCTCCCGACTCAACCTTCTGCTGACGTGGCCAGCCAACAACGCATTCTTGAACTGGAGGCAGAACTGGCCAAGGTCAAATCGGCCGCTACTACCTCACCAGCTACGGCACCTCCGGGCTCCACTCCGGCCACGACACCGATTGGACGTGCACTCCAAGGACACCCTGCCGCTTCTACGACCTTTGACCCCTCAACTCTGCTTATCTCTCCGGGCTCCGTGAACACTTGGCTCGTTGACAACCAACCCACATCATTGTCGGACACTCAATACACCAAGTGGTTGAAAGCCTTGAAGCTCCCACAGCCCAAACAGGACATCCTGGAGAAGAACTTGGAAAAGGTCAATGAATGGTGGCAAAACCAACCCGATGATGCTTCGAAAACTATCCAACGCGCAAGCGTGGCTATGGGGATCGACCCTTGCAAACACAAGGGGGCCTCCACGGATGAAGTAGTCCTCAAGGTCATGACGGTGGCGTTATTGATGCAATCCTGACTAGCAGCATATTTGAAAGCACCTGGCTCAAAAGCAGCCAACATTATGCGAACTTTGGCCGTGGCTCATTCCTGTATTCTTGTTCTCGCACTATTGACTCCTTTCACGTTGTCCCCTTCTGTTGATGTCTTTTTTGCTTTTCGAATGCTCCAAACAGTATTGATGGGCCAATATGTATTGTTACATCCACGGGCTAATCCGAAACTCCAAGCCTTGCTAAAAGGCACTCCGATGCAGAGTATTTTCTTTTGCAGATCCTGGGATGACTTGTCTGTCGCTCTCCAATGTTTCAAGCATCCCCAGGCGGTGTATATTCGCTTCTGCCACATTGCGAATTTTCAACCTAAGTTTTACATTGGCTCCACGTCCTCATTTGTTTTAGACCGCGAACACTCTCGCTATCGGAAATTTCTGCAAGTGCAACAACATAAATTCGTGCTGGCCGAAGTAGCCTTACGGTTTTGGTGTAGATTTGACAATTTCTGGATGTGGTCTGTTTTCCCGATCTACACCAATAAATCCAACTTTTGGGCCTTGGAACAGGCCTTAATCTTAATTCAACTGTGGCAACCTCGATTGAACACTCCGTTCATTTACCAGTTTTTCAACTGCCGAAAGGGACTCATTGCACGTACCAAATTTTCTGCCTCTCGGCAATTTGGAACATTCTCCTTGTGGCGGAAGCTTCGTTGGCGATCTACACCCCATCATGTTCGACACGCTCTTCACAGTCCTCTCTTTCATCGACGAGTACAACTCTGGGAGATTATCCAGGATTTGGGCAGTAACTCCATTCGACGCTTCCACATGGAGAAGAGATTACGATCCAACGAAATTGGAGTTCAAGGCTGCTATTTTATTCGACGTCTTGCCAACAACCTCGGAGAACCCCAAAGGTCGTACGCCGTCAATGCCGTTGACCGAGCTTTGACCTTCTGGAAAGCCAAACGAGTCAGAAAACCGGTTCCTCTTCGTGCGCCTTGGCTACTATGCCCCAATTGGACTCGGGATCTTCGACGCCTACTCACCTCCCCCGTTCATCAAACCCGACACTACAACACCACATTGCAGACTCCTTCCACGGCGATTGTCTTCACAAAGTTCCCCTCGGTGATGGATAGCTTGTGCAATCACAAAGAAGCCGCTACCAAATGGGCTGACGGCGAAACCCCAAAGTGTACCTGTGATGCCTTGCGACCTCATGCTCTTCGTGGTCTCCCACCCGATCAACACCTGGTCCTCGACGGCGACAACCTACATTTTGATGATGGCCCACACACATCCATTGCGACTGGTTCGCTTCAAAACAAAATCTTCCCACCTTCCAAAGAAATCCAGACATCGCTTCGCCTGGCTTTGCGGACATGGACTACCCGACACTCACTCCCTTCCTTACAAAAGCCCCATATTGATGCGCTTTGGCATCGTTCTATTCAATCCCACTACCACACACTCAACAACCACATCACTCACAAAGACATCAGCCGTTTCAAACGTCTTTTTCCAGAAGCCGTCTTCCACAACGAGGACAAGCGAGCTACATCCCTACGAATCTACTGCCCCGTGCTCTACTTCCAGTGCCTCACTACCACCTTTGCCGACCCCTTGGTATTTCGCAAATTGGAGCAAAGCCCGATTGACATCATCGAGCGGACCATCGCCGAGATCAATCGCCATTTTGGCAAAGCATACCCATGGGCACTTGGTGCTGGACGAGATCTGCCGAACGCCTATGTTCTACCCAAAAGGAAAAAACAGTTCAAGGCGGGACGACCTATTGTCAGCTTCTTCACGGCACCTTTCCGACCTATGTTGAACTGCACCGCCAAGCTGATTTACAACCTTCTACCTCAAGCGTTTCCCCACAACCTGGCCAGGGGTGATGTATTCGATCTCATCAAGCTCCTCAAGGACACTGACTTTGATTCGCTCCCCACTCCACGAATACACAACCAAGATCTTGCGGGCTTTTTCACAAGCATTGACACGGACCGCTTCATCGCGAGCTGGCGACTGACCCTGCAGTTCCTCTCGCCCCTCATGAATACCAACCGACAAGATCATCTCCGTGAAGGCAACTCCGGGCAACAACACAGGGGACGTAGTAAAAGGCCGCACATGCCGTACACTCAATGTGACCAGGAAGATCTTCATTCGGGACATTGAACGCATCATCCTTATGTCCTTGAAGATGACTCAATTCTCCATCGGCACTAGGGTTTTTGAACAAATCCGAGGATCCCCTATGGGCTCCCCACTGAGTCCAGCTTTGTGCATGATGGTTGTTGCACTGTCCGAAGAAATCTGGTACAAAACTTACCGTACCACCCTTAGCAACATGGATCTTACAGCTCGCCTCCTTCGCTATGTGGACAACAGATTGTGCTTGTCGGACCCCAGCTGGGACTACGAAATTTGCTTCGCCAATTTCCTCCACCCGGAGTTCTACGGCCATCCTATCATTTTGGAAACTGAACCGGACCAGGAGTTCTTGGGCTTTTGCATCGAGTTCGAGCCTTTTGCCCTCCGCTACAGCCCTCCATGCGACTTCAACCAGGTCATGGCGCCATTCTCCGCATCACCTTTGGCCGTCCAACTTTCAGGCTTTGTTTCACGATTATTTCTGGTCGCCAAATGTGCGCACCCCACACATGAACGGACACGAGGTTTTGCCGCATTGCACCGTTTGTACAGATCAGCCGGTTTCGCCGAGTCCGATCTCTTCGCTGCTGCCAAGCCGATTCGTCAATATTTACACGTTTCCTTATTGTGGTAAAATCCTGAACTGTCTTGCCGCTGAAGCTTACGTTTCACTGCTCACACCGTGCTGAAAGTCTCACCCCTTTGGACCTTATTTGCATCTATTTGATCACGGAACAGTGCTTTTCCAGCAGGCTTTCCCTCAAACTCGGCTCCATTTACCTGTTGGCCCATACTCGACGCATTGTCATGGCTTCCTCGTCTCCTACGACGTCAATTCCGATCCAAGAACCAGTGTTTCTTCAATTTCTTCATGATGTTCACCATGCTTACATTCTACTACATCGAGCAATGGCGCTACTACCACCTACACTCATTCCCAACATTGAACCTACTCCTCTTCCCAGTACAGACGTATGGAATCAACCTGATGGGCTACGACCACACTATTCCGACCAGACCAATGCCTTCATTGACAATGCCCCCATCCCATCGCCGGATCTGGAGGAGGAAGAGACACTTATGGATGAACTGGTGGAAACCCATCTCCCTGAGCCGCACCAACATGTTGCTGCTCCGCCTCCTGATGTTTTACCTGCACCTTCGAAGCTTTCTACTAGAACACCATCACCGCCAAGTCGCAAACAGAAAGCCAAATCCGCTCCAAAGGCTCCTGCCAAGCGTCGTCGCCGCCGTGACCAATCCCGATCCCGCTCCTCGAGCCCATTGTCACTCTGGACCTCTGAAGACAAACAGAAACTACGCACTCTGAAGGTTGACGAGAAATCTCGATTTTCATGGAAGGTGATCTCGACCAAGATGGGCAAGTCTGAAGAAGATGTTCGCTCTATGTGGAATAAGATCAAAGACCAACTTGGCTGACCATTGACATATGCGAATCACAAGAAAAAGGTACGTTGCGGTACGGTATTACTGTTTCACCAACCCGTTGGCCTTCATTTTGGGAATCTTCTTCTTGTTTATTTTCAGAACCCTGGGCGCTGTTGTCCCATTGAATTCTGACACGTCGTATCACACAACCCGCCAGCCATTTATTATGTCTCTCCGCGTTCACCTGGACCGCTATTGCCAACAGCGAGCTATGTCCCACGAGAGGATCTCACCTACACGACGCTCACGCTCTCCAACCAGGACGTCATCTTCCGCTATGGGCTCTACGTCATTTCAGCACCCACCAAACCGGTCTTCGCCTCCGACACCTCACCGACCGGTTATTTTCCAGTTGGACCTGAAGCCGATGCAACAACTGGCCGTACGCAACCCTTATTACAACATCTTGACCCCCAATGTCGCGGGCAACCTTCCTACGGCCACCTATGACAGCTTGTTCCAGACGTTCAAGGTGATCTACCCGGACTATGCTCGCAGTCATTTCGTTTCAGACCTCAAAACCGTAGTCACCGACACACTGCTACAACGCTGGTCCATACACCTACCAGCGTCGGATTTCTACATGATGATTGACACCGATCAAGGAGCTCAGATGCTTGACGACCTTCCTCATTCTCTTCTGGATGTTTTGAATTGGTTCTACCCGAGATGGAAAACTCATCAACATCTCGATGCCTTCACGACTCGTGAGTGTTCACCGTTGCTACTGACACCCCATCCAGATGCACAAGACACAGGCTTTGCTGTACATGTTCAAGGGATTCCCCGTGGGCATCCATTCGTCACGGCCACCCGATACACTAAAGCCGCTGAGTGATTAGCTGTCTTGATGGATCCCGGCAAGGCTCACGTCTATGAGGAAAAAAGAACAACATTCGTTATGATGTCCACCACCCCGGTTCTGATTTTCCCTTGTGTCATCCTTTTCTCGTTTTCCATTGGGTGATGTTCGTTATTTATTCCTTCATCATTGACCTTCCCCACGGCCTTTTGGCTTCAGTTCAGTATTTCTCGTTATCATACTCTTGTGATCGTACATGATGACCTCCAACACGGATGATCCTGCTCGATTGGTCTCGCACCGTTCACCACCTACATCCATACATGGCCTTGCCTCACACTTGCCACCTGATGATCCTACCTCAGCATCCTATATTCCTCGTGCAGCATGAATGATTCCGACCTCTACCACCGTCCACTCCGTCTTCATCAAGAAGCTAAGCTATCCTTTGTCTAACCGTTCAGATGAACTTTGGATCGTGGAAAGGACACTTGATGGTCTTGAAACGTGGAAACCAGTGGAAACATTCCTGGAGAACATGCACCTCACCAACGACCAGGCGACCTTGCGTACTACAGCTAACCATTGGCGCAGATACTATGACGTACCAATTCAATCATCATCCTCCTCCCCTACGGCAACTACTGTTCCCGTTTTACCACACCCTGAACACTCCAACGTCTACGTCTCACAGCCGTACGAAGCGATACCGGACCATCTCCATATTTTGCAGTCATGCTGGGGACGCTCTGCCCAACACCATTCTCAAGGAACTACTAC
This sequence comes from Cladocopium goreaui, assembly GCA_947184155.2. Lineage (NCBI taxonomy): Eukaryota > Dinophyceae > Suessiales > Symbiodiniaceae > Cladocopium > Cladocopium goreaui. Next base: position 70,606 of record CAMXCT020002888.1, on the reverse strand, counting down.
CTCTTTATATTGGCCACCTTGGCGGTCTACACCACCTTCTTCCCCACCGGCAACACTACAACGTACTGTACATCTCACTCGCCCCGCTGTCCCTCCTCAACAAGTGCATGGTCCACTGGATGCGAACGATATTGACCCGATGGATATGTCGGACTCAAGTGTGTAATATACCACATTATTTGTCGGCAGGAAAAAGACCTGTGATTCATCGTCTCTTTGTGTGACCATTTACTAGGTACACCGTCTCTCTTCCATTTCCAACACTTTGAGCTTGTTTCTGTGGTCATTCCAACCCATTTTGCAGCTTGGGCTTTTCGCTTTATCCTCGATACTTCATATTCGACGCAATGGCTCGTTCTTCTCGACCCAATCCATATCGCGCTACATCCACGATCGAGACACCGCTTGGTACACGAACCGTTGGATGGATTGCTGGACATCGAGGCCTTCCTGGTGATGTGAACCCTCCTCCAAACAGACCTGTCCTTATCTTGGTTGACTTCTCTCCCCTACAGGCATTGACTCACCGAAGCGAACCTGACCGTGATCACTACATGGCTCTGGCGAGCTCCAATTTTAGACATGTCAGTGGCTATGAACTTGCAGCTCTGTTTACCTGGTCACGTCAGATGGAACCAGTTGAAGCCGGCCTCATCCCAATTGCCGAACTTCGCTTCTGTATCTCCAAAAGATTGAGGTCCCAATGGGACATCCAAATTGATCCCTCGAATCTGGAGTTTCGCTATTGCGACCTGGACGGTGATACATTCCAAGTTTCCAATGATATGACGATCTTGCAGCTTCTGGAGGCATACCGACCTGAATGGCGACTTCGGCAGTATAACTCCCGCGAATCCTCTTTCCTCATTCCGGGTACCAGACAGCCTTTCGTACTACGTCTGCAATGCTACAAAATTAGCTCCGGTGTGATCCTGCCCTGATACGCTAGCCGGCCAAAAAAGACCATGCTACAGAGTTTTCAATTCTCCCTTGACACCCCACCAACACAAAGGATTCTTCGATTTCTATTTTATTTGACTTTGAGCTGTGGCTTCTCCGTCGCAATTGAACCACTTGATTGAGGACTGGACTTCACTTTTACCATTTTTGTGAATATTATCATTTTCGGGCTTGGCTTATTTCTGCAATTCTTGATGCCTCAGCCGTTGCTGCGCCATTTCTCGCATTTGTGACAGTTTCACCCATGGAACACAAACGAGACGCGACAGTGGCGGGCTTGTCTTGGCCTTCGAATCCTACCCGTGGACTCGCTCCTACCAACCCAGTTCAAGTACCAGACGCCCAGACTTCTGCACTATGTCACTCAGGAGCTCCTGACACTACGACCAACCCTACGTCGGCACCTTTGGTAACTGACAGTACGGCACCTGCCACGGGTACTATGGCCCATTCTGATACATATTCAGGACCAGCACCTCCTTGCGTCCCGTTTCCAATGGAGTCAAGTTCTGCACACAACTACCTCCATCGTGCTCAATTCTCTTCTCGTGTGGTTCACCAGATCCAATTCAAGGTCATTACCCACTCCAACAACACCAGGGAGCTATTCATTGAAGAAATCCCCTTGCTAGGGCATTCCCGATGTCGTGACCCTGAACACTACTTTTATGGTCTTTCGGGCAACTGGGAGTGGTCCCTGCGTACAGCGGACTATTGGCAACATCATTTCGAGATTCCCCTTGTGCACGGACACCATCCTTTTCACAAAGTGCCCATTGAGACGACATCTCCAGCAGATGAACCGAGCCTCACCACCCGGATCCATGAACTAGCCAAGGATCTTTCTGACGCCTTGAAGGCTGCTACGGCATCTGGGGAATTCAATGAGACGTGGGCAATGGTTGAACGCATGAGCTTCCACGATGCTTTCGAAGTCCTTCTACAAGCTCCGAATTCTTCTTCTTCTGACTGAAGTGATCGCCCGTTTGTACATTAGGTTATTACAGGTTCACTCTCACTGGTGTATTGCCGATTCCGCCAGCGAAGTTCTTCCAAAAAATCCAACCTCGCTATATGCGAGGTGTGTGTGTGTACCATCTGAACAGATGTAAAACTTCTTATTGGTTTTCACTAATTTGCAGGGGGTGGATGCATGGTCTGGCAGTCATCCACCAACGAAGACACTGCCTTTCCATGGTGATATGACAAAGGGACGCCTTTGTCACGTACCTGCTTTTTTCGGACATAGCAAGGGGCCAAGCTTAGAACCCCAACCACAATATTATACAATTTGCTGCACTGTTGTCGCAATCTGGAATCAATTTTGACATTTACATGCATCAGAACCTTCCTCAGATTTTCGCCGAAACCACATCGCCGACAGTATTATGTTTTTTCTATTTTCGCCGAGATCCTGTCGCCGACGAATTATGGGTTACTATGGGAAACAATCGCCGAAACATTATTTTGGATTTCAACATGCTGGTCAAAAAAACTCTATGAAATCTGGTTATGACTACGTTTGACAGTATCGGATGCCCTACCTCGTTTTCGAGAAGTACCTCATGTGGCTCTTTTATTCCTCTAATAATCTAGGCTGGTTTGCATGTTTCAGGATTCAGTTCCTGCCGGATCATATAATGATCCATTCTTGTCTAGTGTGTGTGTGTGTAACATCTGAACAGATGTAAAACTTCTGCAGGGGGCCCGTGGACGCATAGATGGCACGGGCCAACGAAGACCCATCTATGTCGTCGTGCAAACGTACATGCAATTTTCCAGTTTATCGTCAATGGCAACCGGCTAAGCCAAGAACCGGACCTTCGGTCATTGAATCTAATCTAACTGCATGTGAGGGGATTCAGTTCCCAACGGATCACTTCAATGATCCATTTCTTGTCTAGTGTGTGCATCGCTTCCTGGATGAGAGAGTGAAAGGCTGAAATGCAAGGTACGACAAGGGTAAACCACAGGTAGTAAAGATGGGTATCCAAGCCAGAGCTGGACAAAACCAAGGAAGATAATTATCATTTCCAAATTGGCTAAACATGAAATGCCTGGGAGTTCCTGGTAGGTTGTTGGCCTAACTTTTGTGAAACCATCTTTATCAGTTCGATGTTTGAAACATTTGTTTTTTGTTCCCATCTAAGAAGGGGGATGGCGATTCCACTTGACATATGGTAATGATACGTTCCACGCGGCTCAGGGGTGGAAGGACGCAACAGGCAGTCTTCGACATGAAGGCTGGGAGGGTTGAGAATTTGCCTCAAATTCGCTACTCTCAAGTAGACTGATATAAGTATACGTAAGATTTTACATGGACATGGAATTTCGGCAGTTTGTAGATGTACAAAAAAACAGCCATGCATTTCCATATCGATCTGAATTTCCTGGATGGTACCTCCCAAAACTCATAGTTGCAGTTTAAAACCATTGAGAATCCCATAGTTAATCATCATTTTCCGATCAAACATGGGCAGAAGTTGTGTACTCATAGTAATTATGTTCCCCATTATAATTTAGATAATGGATATTAGTTATTTCTATATATATTCTCATAGCAATAATGGTAATTCTCCATATTTTCCATATTCTCCATATAAACCCTACAATTCATATGGTTTATTCCCCAGTTCCCAGGATTTCCATACGAACTGCAGGCGGAACTCGCCAAGCAGGAGCAAGTCTCGGCCGCCCGGCTCTCGGCCCTGCAGAAGGGGCAGGCGCCGATCGGAAAGACATGGGTTTTCCATGGGGTTCGTCCATTCAGTGGATTGGTTTATGGGAAAACCAACAGGAAACCTCCATACTGCATGGGAAAAACATGGAAAAGCCATGGTTTCCTGTAGATTTTCCCTTAAACAAATCTAGTGTTCCATGAGAAATAGGGATTGAACCGTTAAATCAACCATTCAACGGGCTTTTACAGTAATTGTTGTTTATTGGATTTAACTTTGATTAAAAATCCTTGGCAGGATTTTTTGGTTGATTTAACCATGAAAATGAGGATTTGTAGCTATATCAAACATATGGGTATGGGTCTAGTCGTCGGTACCAAGGGACCCACAAACTGCTTATCATGTTTGGGATCTGACCCTTTTTGGGGTCAAACATATATATTCAGCACCCGACAGAATTATGGAAAAAAAAACGTTTCAATTTACAGGCGCCGCCTGTCTATGATAGAAAAGTTACGAACCTTTTTTTTTCCATAATTATTTTTTCCATATAATTATTTTTTTTCCATAATTCTGTCGGTGACTGTATGTCCATCGATTCGCAATTTGAATGCATTTTAAGGGGGAATATTGAATTATAGAAAATATGTGTCTAAAGATCTGGTATATGCCCCTAAGTCTTCCATTGATATACAATTGCACCACCAAAACTCATTGTTGTACGTACATACATATGCGGGATGTATCCTTTTGCCAAGCCACCAATTGGGTTGATACTACATACTTGCATTTGCATACATATTTCCATAACCCCCCAAAAAAAGGGGTTTGAATTGTGGATCCATGACATGTCCAACAGGTGGAGCCCCAAACATTAATTATGGGAAACATAATTATGGAAAAAAATAATTATGGAAAAACCGGTCAATCTGCCCTAGCCCCCTGATTTTACAGGAAAAATCAATTATGGAAATAATGGCCACCTCCAAGAATTATGGAAAAAAAAGGTTCGGATCACTTCCGGGATATTTTGAACCCTTATGGGGAAAAACCCAATTATGGAAAAATCGGACGCAGGCGCCGCCTGTCCAAGTTGAACGTTTTTTTTTTCCATAATTCTGTCGGCTACCATACATTATACATAATAAAGATGTACACAATATACATGTAGAATCATGTACTAATATTTGTATATATATATGAATATGTAATGTATGTATTTATATAATGTAATGTGATGTAATGTATTGTAATGTAATGCAATGCAATGTAATGTAATGTAATGTAATGTATGTACGTAATGCAATGTAATGTCATGTCATGTAATGTAATGTTATGTCATGTAATGTAATGTTATGTAATGTTATGTAATGTAATGTATTGTAATGTTATGTAATGTTTTGTAATGTAATGTAATGGTATGTATGTACATATGTATGTATGTAATGTATGTCTGTCTGTCTGTATGTATGTAATGTAATGTAATTGTAATGTAATGTAATTTAATGTAATGTAATGTAATGTATGTATGTATGTAGGTAAGGTAGTAGTAATGTATGTATGTATGTAATGTAATGCAATGTAATGTAATGTAATGTAATGTAGTGTAATGTAATGTAATGTAATGTAATGTAATGTATGTATGTATGGTATGTATGTTATGTATGTTATGTATGTTATGTATGTTATGTATATTATGTATGTTATGTATGTTATGTATGTTATGTATGTTATGTATGTTATGTATGTTATGTATGATATGTATGTTATGTATTGTTATGTATTGTTATGTATTGTTATGTATTGTTATGTATTGTTATGTATTGTTATGTATTGTTATGTATTGTTATGTATTGTATTGTATTGTATTGTATTGTATTGTACTGTATTGTATTGTATTGTATTGTATTGTATGTATATAAATATATATGTATTAATGTAATGTAATGTAATGTAACGTAACGTAACGTAACGTAACGTATGTATGTATGTATGTATGTATGTATGTACGCCCCGTATTCATTTGGAATCAAAAAATGATTTTCGGTGGGTGACTTAGGATGATTCAGCCAGATGTAGGTATGTACATATATACAATATATATATATATATTCTTGTCATCCAACATTTGGCTTAGGTCCACTTTACACATCTTGATAATTATGCCCACCGATTTTGTTTGTCCACATGTGTATTGTTGCTTTATTTGTTGTTGCCCAGACACATCGTTGGACACAGAAGTTGCTTCGAGCCAGGACGAACTGGAAGGTCGAGCCATGATGGCCCTCAACAACTTGGAAACTCGAACCCTGCAGAAGATTCAGGACTTTCGAAGCTACCACGAGATGGGGGCGAGGCTTAGAATGATGGGGCTGGGGTGGTTAGTGCCCGATTCCTAGTGTTATTTGATTTTTAGGTGGGTTATAACCCCACTTACTAACCAGTTATTAAGTGGGATGATCCTCCAAGTAGGGTAGGGATGGGATGGTTAGTTGAAATGAAGCAGACATACCCTCCATTCATCCAAGGTTGCAACAGAAACTCATGATATAGAGGGACATTTCCCATTGCCATGTTTCGCTACCAGATGGTATTTGTTCAATTTCAGGTACCAAACTCGTCGGGAGCTGATGGTAGCCGGGCATGGAAGGAGGGATGGGAATTTCAAAGCTGGTGATTGCTGGTAGCTACCGATAGTTGATTGCATTTGATTGCCGGATGGCTGCAAAGTCACTTGAGTCGTTGTAAAGGTCCCCCAGTGTGGATGTTTGTTTGCTTGCGTAAGTCGTAAGTGGCTAACGACCATGACTAACAACCATGAGTAGTTGACCAACAATGATACACAGGACCAACAGGACTCGTGTACATATTGCCACCACGGCTATCGAACACTTGTTGACTGGGATGCTAACAATCAAGAAATGCAACTTGGAACCAGCCAACGGAACTGCAACTTAGAATAAATGAAACTCACAACTCACAACTGATGACCGAAAGTGGTGGTAGAGCCTACCAATACAATGGGCCTTTACCGGCCTTTACCCCAACAATGATATTGATAATTATGATAATACATCAACACATATCAAAACACATCAAAACATATCAAAACACATCAATACCAAGTGACAATCGTCATAGTCCCTTGGTCTAACAAACACAGATGTACCTAAACAAAATAGGGTTGTAAACCCAACAACACACCTCCCATTGAAGCTCGCTTAGACAATCCGTTTCAGCGCAAATTGGGCATGAATGATCTCTTTTGGTTGGTTAAATCCCAATTAAATCCCCTAAAATCCAATCAAATCCTATCAAATTCCATCAACATCACTATGAAATCCCATGAAATCCCCATAAAATCCTTTAGGCTGCCATGGCAGGACAGTGCCGACTTGGAGCGCGAGAAGACACGAAATGAGATGACACGGGCGCTGGAGGAGGAAAGGACGGAGCGACTGCGAATGGACGAGGAACTTCGAGAAGAACATTTGAGGCATTTGGCCGAGATGAGCAGCTCGGAAAGCTGATGGGCAGGATGATGATGATGATGATGATGATGGTGATGATGATGATGATGATTATGATTATGATTATGATTATGATTGGGTTATGACAAATGGCATATATATAATATAATATATATATATACTATGGATCTATGGTTCACACACAAGGGGAGCCCGAACGGAATTAGATCTCATGGAACGTGCGGACTTCGTATATAGTATAATTTAGTATAAATTAAATTAATATAATACAATACAATATAATATGATATGATATAATATGATATGATATGATATGATTTCATACTATAATATAATATCGGTAATATAAAACATAATATGTATAATACCTACACTATAATATTATATGAGTCCGTTGAAAGCTGCTGCGAGAAACACATCTGAGTGCCTGCATCAAAGGGCCTCTCTATATACGTTATATATATCACACATACATATATAGTATTACGTATATTTACATACATATCTATATATACATACATGCATGCATACATACATACATACATACATACATACATACATATGTATATATATATATATCAGTAGATATTATAAAGATTATCAGTTGTGTTGCAAGGGGCCTCGGAACACCTTGGAAATTTGAAAATCCAACTGTTCCAAACGGCTGTCCCAGAAAAGGATGGTGTTAATTTGGTGTCAACTGAGGAGAGCAAGTGGATGACAACAAGAAAGAGCTGAATGAAATCGTTCAGAACGCAGAGGAGCTTGTTCTGGAGTCAATCGCAGTCACGCCCGGCTGGTGCCGATTTTGGGTGTACTTGGTGCCTCTGAATGTTGTAGGATTCCTAGTCATGGAACTGCGGTGCGCGAAGATAGACACAGGTTCATGGTGACTGAAGAATTTTCATTTAGTGAAAGCACAGTCACGTAGATTCCAGCACATCACTGACCTTATGAACGTACTTGGATGGGCCGTGGAGTCAGTTACTGGTAGTACCTTCCGGTAATCAAGCATGGCAAGGCTGGGAAATCCCTTACTCAATGGGTATTAAAAATCTGAAAATCATTGAACCAAATGGATGATTTAGACATAGCCTCCACCCACTCACAGTAGGAAATGAAGGTTGAAAACGGAAAACCCTACTAAAGGGATGATAGTTCCGGTCATCCGGTCCTCCGGTCATCACCCCTAGTGAAGGCTATTTTAATATACATATTGCATATGTAATAATATGTGTGTATATATATATACATATCCAGTTATAAGCCCAATGGGGCTTGTCTGGAATCCGGGATACCCCCAATGGCCCGGTTAATGGAAGGATTATGATTTTAAAATCCAATAGATTTGAGGGTATATTGTGTGTTTAAACAACGCCAGTGACCTTCCATGGCCCCAACAAGATGCTGAACAAGTTGGAATCCTGGAACATATGATAAAAGATCATATTATTTATACCCTCTGGTTATGACTAACATAGCCATGGAAAATCCCTTATACATGGAGGTTTCTAGCTGGGAAAATCATCTATTTCTATGGGTCATTTTCCATGGCTATGTTAAATAACCAGAGGGTATATACTATATATAATTACATTCCTGGGAATATGTATCTATTTTTTTTCGGGGTTAATTCCCATATGCTCCATGGTGCTGGAATAGTTACCTACACTTGGGCGATGATTGCGAGACTTGTTGGTACATATTCCAGTATCATGAAGCATATGGGTTATATTCTGCAACTTATTAATAAGATTTTGGATAAATATGGATAAATGATATTAAACCATAATTAAGTACTTATTACATCTATTGATAATTATTAAGTACTACAACCATTAATTAAATACTACAACCATTAATTATAATCAGTCATTTATTGATCATCTATTTATTTTACAACTGGCCCATCTCGTGGGCGCGCCGCGGCGCGCCTTCACCAGGAGCGTTTGGTCAAGCGCTTGGAGGATCAAGTAACAGTCGAGCGGACGAAAACCCGAGCCTTGGAAAAATGGGGGTGGATTTACCCTTTGGTAATTCGTTACATAGCTATTGAACATGGCCATTGAAGGTTAATTTAGCTAGTCAGAAAAACGGGATTGGTGGATTTCAACATGAAAAATGAGTTTTTTTGGTTGTGAATGACATTTATTGGATTTACCTATGAAGAATTGGGATTTAACCATGAACACTTTGGATTTTGCTTTGTTTAGCCAACGACTTAGTGGCTTTTGGGTGTGTCTGGAAATGGGGTGTACCCCAATTTATGGCCATGTTGATAGGGAAAATGACGTTTAATCGTTCTGCTGGCTTGCATAGCTGTTGTATTTCTATAAATGTATTTAACTTGTATAACCAACGAAGGAAGAGTTCAATCAGGTTCAATACATGACATGACAGCCATCTTGGGTTCCCAGGAATTGGCAGTTCCTCGAAAGCCAACATTCCCCACATTTTTCATGGCTAAGCCGAGGCGAACAGATCGAGGCCTTCATCGAGGAAGAACGCAGCGAGAGGCTGAAGGCGGAAGCTGAGCGCTTGACATCGCTGCAGAAGCGGCTGCAGGCGCATGAGGTGCGGAGCCCCGGCAGTCCCGGCAGATGGCGGCGGATGGGATACCCTTTGGATCAACCATAGGATATAATGACCCAGATGGGTTATATCAGTTATATCCACTGGGATATAACATAGCTAGCTGGGTAGATTATAACGACCTATATAAGTTCAGAACTGGATTAGAACACATCAAAACGAGCTGGGCTTTGTCATGGGAATATCATTCTTAACCAGCTGCCAGCAACTCGATGGCATATCTGTTGGAGTCATAAATGGGGATTGGACCAACTGTTTTATGGGGATACCGCCCAGTAAACTGACAAAGCTATGGAAGCCATGGCCCATGTAACTTAAGGATACTTAAGGATCATTCAGCTAGCTTTAAAGATGGTGATTTCCAGAGCAAACTGTTGAGGGTATATGATATAATGGGATACACAACCAATGGTATGATAGTTGGGTGTGTCTGAAATTTTAGGATACCCTTTCATCCCCATGGCATCCACAGCTGAATCATACTTATCCCGCATATCCCTATTAAGTTTGCATTAGTTTGCTATTTGAGGGTATACCGTACATTTTTAGACACTTGCATAGTTGGATGGTTGGGAGATGTTAGCACCACAAGAGATCACAAGAGTATGTAAAATACAATGGTATCTAGACTTATATGGTGATAAACTGTGATAAACTGGGCGGTTGAGGTGTTTTTATGTCACTATGTACAACTGGATGGTGTACGCAGGATCCATGTTGTCTTTTGGATGACATTTTTGGGAACAATTTCGGAAGATGGACAGCCAAAATGAGCAAGAACTCCAGAAGATAGCGGGAAGGTCACCAGCTTTCTCAGGTGGGTGCTGTAGTGGGTTCTGTGCAAGTCACAAGAAATAAGATGCCAAAAAGAATCCGAAAATGGACGTTTCCATAAATGGGGATACAAAATGGAAGGTTTATAATGGAAAGTCCTATTAAGATGGATGATTTGGGGGTACCCCTATTTCAGGAAACACCCATATAGGAGGTCTTTAAACAGGTTCACAATGCAGAGGAATTGTCTCCTCTTGAAATGGGGTGCGCAACAACAAATACATGACCGAATTACCGAATCATTTGTTAATATATCATCCCTATTGAAATTGCCATCAATTGGGGGTACACATGGGTATACTCCATTTTCAGGTCCACACCCACATCCATTAAGTTATTGGTTGAATATACTCAAAACCTAATTTTTGAGAGTAAAATCAACATTTCGATTGTTAAATCCCAATTTTGCACCATGTTTCATGGCAACATTTGTTGACATCCACATTTTTTCTTGTGAAATCTGTTACATTCCGCATTTTTTTCTGATAGAATCTGTTGAAATCCAAAATTTGCTACATTCCCCATTTGTCTGGTGAAATTTGTTAAATTCCACATTTTTTCTGGTGACATTTGTTAAGTTCCCCATGTTTTCATGGTGAACTCTAGCATTTCGCGGCCGTCTTCTGGGGCGTTTGCTGCTTATAGGAGCTCACCCTTCAACGGCTCAGCGAGCAACGGGCGCGCTGGGAGACGGAGGTAGAGACGCTGCGTCAGAAGTGCCTCGGCTGGGAATGGAGGTGTCCATTTACCCTCTGGTAACTTAACATACTGTGGATGGAAGAAATCCTGCACCAGTTGATAGATGGTTTATCCCATTATTTATAGGGTTTCAACCATCCTTTTGGTGGTGCAGGATTTCTTCCATCCACAGTAGCTATTGAAAATGGTCATTTATAGTTGATCTACAAAGTAAAAATGGTGATTCTCCATAGCTATTGTTTAACTACCAGAGGGTAATGGGGGTAGCCTAAAACCCATGGATTTTTGCAATACTACACTGGCATTTTTTTTGTTCGGATGAGTTGGGGGTTATTTGCCATTTTAGGACACCTGCAAATGGAGGTTTATAGCTGGGAAAATCATCGAACTAAATCATGTATGATGGATATGTATATATATATACACATAACGGGGATAGTATTGGATAATACCAAGTTTGGGATGAACAAGAATGGTGGTTTAATCAACAGAAATTGTGGTATAATGGGACTACATTTTTTTTGTGGGATATAACCCCAAACGTCAGCCGGAAATCAGGCCACAAAGTTGTCCAGAACCAGAGTTACATGTCTTCAGTCTGGTTTCAATAAGTCATGGATCTTCAAAAAGTGGTCTGCCTCCAGGTTGGAAGCGCAAGCACTGAAAGATAAGCAGGCCCAGGGGGGAGGTGGTGCCATTCTGGTGCTTGTCCAGCCTTTTTAAGTGAGGTGAGAATCATCCTATGACCCGTATGGTGGCCATTAGGAGGGATATCCTGCTAGGGGCATCCTTGCAATCGGCATGCTACCGGCATGACGAAGTGCGGAATCCCATGGGATGCCTGTTCTTCCACTCAGCGCTGGAGGTAAACCCAGTGAGTTTTAGTCGATATGTTGCTGCTCGAATCTGATTGTTGGGATCCTGTTTGCTGACGCAGCCCAAATATTATATATATAATATTATATTTTAATATATATATATTATATATATAATATTATATAAAATATATATATATATAAGATAATATATATATATATACGTGAATATGTGTGAATAGTTCGGAAGGCAGCCACCTTTTTTTTCCTCCTTTCTATCCCTGTTCGTGATTTTTCGATGGGATTCCTCCAGGACTTGAACAAAGATCTGCAAGATTTCGTTCAAGAGGAACGGCAGGTAACCAGTGGACTTGCAGATGACATGAGAGTCTTGGGAGGCCGGAGATTTGGATAGATTTGGAACAGGGATGGATGAGATCAAACCTGGGCCATCAAGATCTGTAACCGTGTAACTAGCGACAAAAATTGACACTTGACCCTGCGGTTTTGATAATTTGGCTTTGTCTGAAAATAGGGTACCCCTAAATCCGCTGGTTAATCATCATTGTCCCCCTAAAATTGGCAATTTTGTATAATTTTATGGTATCCCCAGTTTTCAGACACACCCATTTCATTGATTTTCTCTTTTGGTGTTGAAACCAACAGGCAACAAACACCAGAACCAGCAAGGTCCAAATGGGTTGGACCACCAACCAGGACCATGCTGGCCTGGAAATTGTCCTGTAACCAGCCTGGGCAATCTGTCCATGGCATGCACCGACCCACTGCGGGGATTGCCCTGCGTTCTTTTTGTGTTGAATTACCAGCTTGAATACACCCCAAAATGTGATGGTTGATCATGTTGATCATCATTTTACCCAGTCAAACTGCCAGAAATTGGGGGCAAAGCGCCAAATTTATCCAAATTTTTGGTTGAGCCTTGACTTGACTCTTGTCAAAGGCGAATGTCAGAGCCTGGCCGAGAGCTTTCAGAAGCACCAGAGCGCAACGGAGCAGAGGTGCCATGCAGTTCGACCGGGT
>CAMXCT020002888.1:32500-57396 GCA_947184155.2 Cladocopium goreaui | reverse complement strand
ACACATATATATATATATTGTATATAAATATCTAAAAAATAAAATACAATATATAATATACAATATAAAATATACAACTATAAAATATAACATTAATATATAATATATAATATATAACATATAATATAATATATATATATATTATTTATACACAATTATAACCAGCAAATGTATGGGGATGTCATGGGGATTCTATGGTCAACAATTATTTGGTCATCCCTCCCCGTTGTTTCGTCGTTTCGTCCAGGCTGGCGCACGAGGCCGCGGCCCTCTCGGCGCAGCTGAGCGTCGGCAACGCCTCGCTGACCGCGCTGCTTGCGCAGCACGGACAGACGCAGCAGCTGGCCTTGGAGACGCGGGCGCGGGAGATGCTTGGCGCGGTGCGAAAACAGGGGTCAAACATGGAGTAAGAATTGTTCATGTTAATGTTAATAGATGTTAATAGATGTTAATAGATGTTAATAGATGTTAATAGATGTTAATAGATGTTAATAGTCTTTAATAGTAATATATAATAATAGTAATGAAAACAATATTAATAATAATGATAATGAATGGTAATGAGTTAGTATCTAATGTTCATTGTTCGTTATCATGGTAGTTAATTTGAACAGTTATAATTAGCGTTCATAGTTAGAATACTTAGTGTTATATAATGTGAATGGCTGTGAATTATAGTAATTATAAACAATAATACAATAGCGTAGTTAGTTATGAAATTAAATCATGATAACCACATATATGATTGCTTAAACAAATAACAGTTACTTTTTGTAATAGTAATCTATTGGGTCAACAGTTAATGTTAGTAGTTTTAGTTAGTGAATGTTAGTTATGATTATGTTAACTAACTATAGTAATTGTATGTAATTGTCAACATCATAGAACTGATCGACATTAAGTATAATTGGGTCAATAGTTAGTGTTCATAATCAAAAAAAGGTTTTAATTAATAATCGCACATAATCTTAAATTTAGTGGTGATATTAGTGGTGATATCATTGGGAAACAATTGCTGGGAATATACCAATCCACATGATTTTGTTTTTTGGGCAAGTATATATATATTATATTACATTATGAGCACAAGAAAAATAGGGTTACGACAATGAGTAGTTAGATAAAATTATGTTTAAAGTATCGTGATAGTGATTGCTTCTGGGAATGGCATGGCGGCTCACCAACAACAGTAATAAGCCCAAGTGCATCCCCAAGTATGGTTATAGTGGGGATATTTTATGGAGCTACAATGGGATTTTATGGAGCCTTTTTGATGGGTCAAAGCGGAGATTTTTAACATCGGGATGTCATGGGTTTTTTACTGTTTCATAGAAACCAAATGTGGATTGCTGGGTATATAATGAGGATACAATGGGATATCATTCTGGGGTCCCATGATATGGTAATCTCCATGGTGGGTCCCGTTTAATCCCCAGGCTTCACCTCAAGCTGGGATGTTCAGGACCAGCACCTTAAATGTTGCACCTCATGCCCTAAGTCCTACACATTCAGTTCAAATGGGAATGGGCCAAGACCGAGGAAATAACATGTTTTCGGGGATGAAGATCCATGATTTTACATTTTTAATACCAGCTCCCCGTTTTCAGACATCAACTTTGGCACATTAAATCCCCGTGTTTCCAGATAAGTCGTCCCAGTAGTGTGATTGGTTTGATCTCCATGTTTTTGAGTTGAATATGGTGAAACATCGCCCATGTTTATTGGTTAAATCATTTTAAATCCTAATGAACACGTCGGTGAAATCCCCATTGAAACTGGGTGAAATCCACCTTTTCGAAACGGTGAAATCTTTAAACACCAATTTTTCACGGGTGAACATCACACTACTTTAAGGATCATGTTCGAAAGATTCAATACGAATCCATTTTTTCATGGATCGTTCCGAGTTCCAGGTTTTTACCCTATCCTAGTTTTTCCAGCCCCTTTTTATTATTACCCTCTGGTAAACGTTAACATGACAATGGAAAGATCCACCATTTTCAATGGGAAAATCCACCATTTCTATGGTCCATTTTCAATACTAAAGGCTCATTTTGATGCTTGGACCATGTTGGACCCAATTTTTGGGTCCAGCACCGGCCCAGGATCACTGGTGAGATCGTGAAAGTCTCCGACGAGCTGGACAAGTCGCTTGGTCGCCATCGCTGGGCGATGACAGGTGAGTTTTGTTTCCTTGTGGTGCTATGACAAATGGTCAATCATATGGTGGTTAATGGTGGTTAATGGTTAATCACATGGTTAGTCATTTGGTGACAAAAGTTGTAACTTTTCAGTTTTTTTTGAATCAAGAAACTTTTCAGCTTGGTGAATCATGATCATTTAATATCATTTATCCAGATCAGTGTATGCTAAAAATGTTCCCCCTGTAAATGGAGGTTACCTAGCTGGGAAAAAACAAGTATCAATGGGGGGATTTTCCAGCAAGCCAAACCCGATTACTCCTTTTGAAAACTTGGGATTCCACCAATCAAGAGGTATTTTCTACGGGGTATTGAAACCACAGACCAGTTATAGAGGTGTGGAATCAAGCATTACTATAGATTATTCGATTCTGCAGAGATTCAGATATTTCTAAAAGATTCTACAAGCAAAAATGGGATGTAGTGGCAAATTCTTGAAACTGAATATGGTGGTAGAAGGGTTTCGCCAAGAAGATTTGGATAGCCACGAAGCCGAGGATGAACGGCGAAATCCTGAAACTGATCGACGACGAATCGGACAAGGCCGCTGGGTGTTTGATGGCCTCCAAAGCCAAATCAACATGGTATGCCCCATGTTACTTCGCATTTAGTTGCTGTAGATTTCCCTTTTCTGGATTGACAAGTGGGCCCGATCATCCAGCTGCGAAAACCAGTGGTTTGGTGGGGTATGTCTAAAGTCAGATCAGGTTTTAGTTTGAAATGAAGATAATGAAGCAACATAATCATATCATCACAATGATATCATAATGATCACTCTTAAAGTCAACGTTCCGGGGCGTCATCCACAAGGTCAGCCGTCTCTGATCAGCGAGGTGAAAGAGAAGCATTTGGCCATGGAGAGCCGCGTCGGAACTTTGGAGTCTCGGCACGGCGACGGCAGGAGGTGAGGTACGGTGCATGGTGCAGGTTGCCAAGGCAAGTTCTCCCGCAAGAGCAAGGTTCAATCTGGGAGTTTTTGATTCTGGGATTCTCACTGGCAAACTTTGCAAGATCATCAAAGCTTGCCTCAACTTGTAATTTGATCATTCTGAATCCCGTCTTTTTGTTTTGCCACTCATTTTGGTTGGTTCAAGTTCAAATCCTTTTCTAGCTTCAAATCCATCTTGGTTGCTTTGGTGATCTTTTGCTGGCCAAGATGTCCATTCTCTTTCCAAATTATATAGTGATATTCTGCGTTGGGTTAAGGAGCTTGTTGAAGCATTTCCCTATCAAGTTTTCAGCTTTCTTTGTTTTGGGCCGCAACAAAAACATCGTATTAATCCATCCCTTCCATCCCAATAAGATATCTATATATAATATCTATTTAATATATAATATATATATAAATAATATATATACTGTATATATAATTTAATATATATATATATATTAATTGAAATACCGCCCAATCGAAACCTGGTGGAATGTATCGGATCTCTTTTTTTAAAACCCAAAAAAAACGGGAACGGAGCCCGTTCGGAAGGCCACGCTGATTCTCAATTGGCCACCATGGAGATGATATATCTGGCATATTCTGGCTGTTTTGCGATATTCATGTTGGATGTAGTGTATTAGTGTATATGGTAATGTGTGTTTTGTCTGAAACTTTAGGAGACCCCAGTCCATCCACTAGCTAATCATCATTTTCCTCATTAACTTGCTATTAACTGGAGGGTAATCCCACAATTTTATGCATTTTTGACAACCACATATCAGATTGCTGTCCCATGATCTCAAATTATGGTTAAATCCTCTATTCATGGTTGAATTCGGGTAAGTTGTTCATCCACTTCATGGTGTAAGTCCACCATTTTGATGGTTAAATCCCACATTGGCTATGGGTCAAACCCTGTACCCCTTCTGTTCACACCAAAATAGCTAGGACTTATGGACATTCATCCCCCTAGGAATTGTATCGATAGCTATTGATCCATGGCGAAATCGCAACACGTCACCTGTATATGTTGATCAATAGATTGGTTTAATGAAAAATCGAAGCCGGAAGCGATTGCTTTTACTTCTCAAACTTCGTTGGGGATGAATCGCTGGGTGGGAACATCGACAGGACCCCCCTGTATTTCATGAGAAAATCCACGGTTTCCTGCAGATTTTTCCCCCAAAAAAACGTGCCGCAACAAGGAGATGGCTTTCACCGCGCGCACGGCGGCGCTCGGTGAGCAGGACCAGGTGCTGCAGGAACGCATGGAGGAATTGGCACGACAGAACGGGGAGGCCAGGGCGCCGGGCATGGCGCGTTGTGATTGTTGGGCCAATGTTGGGCGGAAGTAGCCAATAATGATTTCACCACCTGGACTTAAGGTGGGGATATACACATGGGGATTTAAGAGATTTAAAGAGTTGCTTTATGATAGCTAAGTTGGTTTAATTAATAAACTGCTGGGTGTACTAGAGATATCGAACTAGTTTATGGGGGTCGCAAACCAACTGTGTGGCATCCCCTTATGGGTGAAGCTTTGGCATGGAATTCCCTTGGCTGAAAATGGCTGGTTTTCAAAATTGGTAACCGCAATAAACCGTCCGGGTCCATTGACTCGGACAGTTCAACAATAAGGGTGAACTGACCTGGATGAGCCATGAACCACTGAGAATTTATCATGGCCCCAACCCATGGGTTGTAGGGGTTCTGCTAGCAGTTCTGAGGATTCCATACTCAAGGGAGACCGTCCTCAGCTATGCTCAGAATTACCTATGAAAGGGGTATATGTTTGTGTACCAAGATGTTTGAGTAAGATACTTTTTCAGTAAGCAGTACTTAACCATGAGGGTTTAGAGTCTATGTATAAGTGGATATGCAATCAGTCCAACTTGGCACCTCCAACTCTATTGGATTCTCATCATTTCCCCTATGTGAAATAGCCATAAATTGGGGTATACCGTATACCCCATTTTCAGACACACCCATTTGATGTTTACAATAGCTTAACAGACTTAACATGATTCGATGTTTTTTGGTTAAACCATGTTAAACCTCAAACGTTTTTATTGGTTGAGGGTCAAATCATGTCAAATCCAGGTCCATAACATCATCGAAGGAAGTTTAGAATAGAAGTCAAACTTCAAACTTCCGATAATATGGACAGATGAAGCAGCAGAGGTGGGAACAGTCAGGGAACAGAAAGAGTGAGAAGAAAGAAGATCAGAGAAGAGCAAGGAAAAAGAAAGAAGATCAGAGAAGAGAAAGAGTCAGTAGAAAGAAGATCAAGGCGCGCCAAAAAGGTAGAAACGCCGCGAAACGTTGTGTTTTTCCAATGTTTTTGGGGCTCCGGAGGGTCGAAGTAGCCTTGCTAATGCGGCGGGTGCGGAGCCATTTGCAGGGATGGGAGATCAAAAAAATCAAGCCGTTGTGGCGCGAAGCAGATTTGGAAGCGAAAATGCCAAAGACACTGCAGCTCCTGGAAGTTGACATGTGGAAAAAGTGGACGCCGTTGTGGCTTGAAGCACATGTCGAAGTCAAAACGTACAAAACACACCATGTTCGGAGTTCTTTGGGAAGTTGAGATGCTGGAAAAGTGCACCCTGTTGTGGCGCGAAGCACATTTCGAAGTCAAAATGTGGAAAACGCACCTTTGTCGGAACACTTTTCAAAGTGGAGCTGGTCAAAAAGTGCATGCCGTTGTGGCGCGATGAACATTTCGAGGTCAAACATGTTAAAACGTCTCGGATTTTCTCGAAGTTGAGATGTTGAAAAAATGCACTCGGCTGTGGCGCGAAGGACGTTTCAATGGTGCGGATTTTGGGTCTACTTTTTGGTGATTTAGTAGATAGATAGGTAGATAGATAGATGGATAGATAGATAATTAGATAGATAGATAGATAGATAGATAGATAGATAGATAGGTAGATAGGTAGATAGGTAGATAGGTAGATAGGTAGATAGGTAGATAGGTAGATAGGTAGATAGGTAGATAGGTAGATAGGTAGATAGTAGATAAGTAGATAGACAGACAGAGAAGCAGATACACAGATAGACAGACAGAGAGGCAGATACACAGATAGACAGAGAGACAGATAGACAGATAGACCGATAGGCAGATAGGCAGATAGGCAGAGAGACAGACAGACAGACAGACAGGCAGGCAGGCAGGCAGGCAGGCAGGCAGACAGAGAGAGAGAGAGAGAGAGAGAGATAGAGAGATAGAGAGAGATAGAGAGAGAGAGAGAGAGACATAGATAGATAGATAGATAGATAGATAGAAAGATAGATATGGCTGTGTCTTTTTTTAACGGGTGCAGTTTTTAGTAAAGGCAGGAAGTTCGATTTGTGCGAATCATACCCCCGAATCATACCCCCGAATCATACCCCCGAATCATACCCCAGAAAATCACTATTATGAATGTTTCTTTTGGGATCGTTTGGGATTGCATTGGCCTCACCTGTTATAATGAACCTGACAAGCTAATTGACCAGTGTTGGCCAGACCCGATGATCCCTGGCTACCTTCACATACCTTCACGGAGTGGCGAATCTTCTCCACGCGCACAGAGTCTCATCATTATCCCTAAGCTGGCTGGCTCTGGGTGGCTGGCTGGCTGGCTAGGTTGCTGGCTCAGTTGCTGCTGCTGGTATAGGGCTGGCTAGTTGCAGCTGGCTGGCTGCGTGCCTGGCTGCTTGCTGTGTTGCTGATGAGGCTGATGAGCGGGATGACTCTGTGTGCGGCTGGCTGGCTGGCTGGCTGGCAACCAAACCAAAAATCCGTCGAAGAGGAACATAAGCCTAAGCGTAGCTGAACTAAAGGTACATGAGAAGAACATCCAGAAGAGACGCCGGCAGGCCGGCGGATATAAATCATAGATGTGCATTTAAATCTTCACATTCTTCATATTCAGGTCCTGTCCAAGGTCGTCTGGCAGGTCGAGCCATTGCAGCCATTGAGTAGCAATCGTAGTAGGTTCACGGTGGGAAAAAGAGACTCAAGCAACAAAGCTTCCTGAATTCAAAAAAAGATTGGTTTCCGAATCATACCCCGAATCATGCCCGGATCATACCCGAATCATACCTCAAACTTCCCAATTCTGAACCTTGGTACATTTGCAAGATCAGAACTTGTGTTTTGTGAGCTCTTTTCTTTGCAACCATTCGCCACGGGCTAGGCTACGCCTCCTGCTGCTTCTGAGAAAAATCCGACAACAGCACCCTGCAGCTCCTGCAATGGCACCAACATGCCAACTCCAAAGCGCACACACACCACTTGAACTGCAGCACCTTGAAGCAGCACCCTGCAGCGGCACCACCAGCCAGCTCCAGAGCGGACACGCCACTCTAACAGCTGCACCCTGCAGCGTGCAGCAGCGCCCTTCACATAGCACCCTTGCAGCACGAGTTGGGTACAGTACGTACCCTCCTTGCAGCACCTTGAAGCATCACCCCTTGCAGCAGCACCAGCAAGCTAGCTCGACAGCACCCTCAAGGCAGCACCTTCCACCGGCATCCGCTCACCAGCATGCCCGCTCCAAAGCAGGGTTTACAGCACACACCACTCTGACAGCAGCACCTTCAAACATCACCCTCAGGCAGCACCTGCAGCAGCACCCTGAGCGCCACCAGCATCGCTCCAAACTGTACACACCACTCTGACAGCAAGCAACACCCTGCACCAGCACCTTGCAGTGGCACTCCAACGGCACCACGATGCCCGCTCCAAAGCGCGCACACCACTCTGACAGCAGCACGCACAGCGTCAACAGCATGCCAGCTCCAGAGCGCTCCACGTATGGTATAATTACCAACAGTTGAAACATTTTCGGGGTAAGTGTGGGTAAATAACTATACGCGGAGGATGCAGGGAAACACTAAATCAAGGTCCGCGAATCATACCCACGAATCATACTCACGAATCATACCCCGAATCATACCCACGAATCATGTCATACCCCCTAGTCAAACTTCCCGGGCCGCACTCCTCATTTTGAGACATGCCCATAGATAGATAGATAGATACATACATAGATAGATAGATAGATCGATAGATAGATAGATAGACTAGTCGATCGATCGATCGATCGATCGATAGATAGATAGATAGATCGATGGATGGATGGATGGATGGATGGATATATCGATAGATAGATAAATAGATAGATAGATAGATAGACGATAGATAGATAGATAGATAGATAGACAGATAGACCGGACCGATAGACAGATAATCAGAGGGACAGAGAGACAGATAGACAGATAGACAGACAGAAAGACAAATAGACAGACAGGCAGACAGACAGACAGACAGGCAGGCAGGCAGGCAGGCCGGCGGGCAGACAGGCAGGCAGGCAGGCAGGCAGGCAGGCGAGACAGACAGACAGACAGACAGACAGACAGACAGACAGACAGACAGATAGAGAGACAGACAGATAGACAGACAGATAGACAGACAGCTAGACAGATAGATAGACAGTTAGGTTAGACAGAAAGAGAGACAGAAAGACAGATAGACAGATAGACGGATAGACAGATAGACAGATAGACAGATAGACAGGTAGACAGATAGACAGAGAGGCAGAGAGACAAATAGACAGACAGATAGATAGACAGACAGAGAGACAGACAGACAGATAGATAGATAGAGATGGAGAAGGAGATAGCGATGGAGAAGGATATCGATATAGATAGTCAGAGAGATAGATAAAGTTTATCAGTTAAACAGATAGACAGGCAAACAGATAGATAGGTACAGAGCGAGATGGGGAGAGAGAGGGAACGAACGAGAGAGAAAGAGAGAGATAGAGAGACAGAGAGAGAGAGAGAGAGAGATAGAGAGAGAGGGGGAAAGAGAGAGGGAGAGAGAGAGAGAGATTCAGAGCCTCAATCACCTTTCGGTCCATCAGTGGGCTCGCTCTGCCATCAATGCGTCACAACAACTCACCTTTCCTATTGGCTCCCTATCCTGGGAACTTCCGCCACCGCCTTGTGCGGTACTACTGGTATAACATCTTTATGCAACGTTAAATATTTGATGTTTCAACAAACTTAAGGCGTTTTCTTTGTTGGTGAAAATTACGGCCATAGCCATCCCCCTGGCTGCAGGCCATCGAAAACATGCGGGAGACCCTTACCTCAGAGACAGGGAAGCAGCTTGGCGAAACGCACTTGGCACTTTCATTTCCTCCGGTGGTTAATAGCTACTGTTTGTAGTTATATCATGTCAATGGCTAATAATACGTACTACTTAATGTCTATTGGGTCAGGTAGTGTTACAAGTTAATACTAGTGAATTTGGTCAATAATGATTGACTATCCAGTGATTAGAAGGTCCGTAGCCATTTTGGCTCAAGAGCCGTGATTGCGCAACCCTCCCAGAGGTCGGCAGGCACAACAGGTAGTTGAGCTTTCTCCTAGTTTTGCCATGACGCTTCGTGCTGATACAAGATACATACCCTTAGCATCCAAACCCTTAAAATTTGTCGGGTATGAAGTGAAACCCTCGGTTTACCCGTGATCATACTAAAAACCCTAGGTTCATGCCCAAAACCCTGGGTTTCCCAGGAAACCCTTCGAATCCAGGCCATGCTGCCACCGGATCTTGGCTTGACGCAGCTCTGATGGGGTGGAGCAGAGCTTTAGATATTTTTAAGATCAATAATGATCAATATACAAGATCTATGTTGGCTTTCCTTTCACTTTGGGATGGCACTGTAGCACTGCGTGCCCTGGTCTCATTTGATGGACAAAGCCGCAGGTGTATCACCTACCAGTACATCGGAAAGTAGAAGGGCCCTAGAAGGGCCCTGCAGCCTCGAACAGTTTGTCTTGCAGAGCTTTTGTCTCCCACTGACTCTTCAGAGATGCGACCTTCAGAGATGCGAACAGCAAACTATGATGACTCAGGCAGTCAGCACAAACATGTAGTAGCCAGCGCAGTTTGCAATGCAAGACTTGTCGGAGACCGTTGGCTTTCAGGTTGATTGAACATGCCATGTTCAGTTTTTCTACTACGGGTGACCCTGTTGATCTGCAAGTTGACTGGATCGTGACAGGGCTTCGTTTGTTACAACCAACAGCCTGGCCAGTCCCACAGCAGCCACACGCAAGGGATACTATGACCAACCGTGTTGTCAAGCAAAGTGGAAAAACCACTTCTGCATTCTGCAGATGAGCCTTCTGCTACTGTGCGGCTTTCAGGTTGGGTAACGATTCATTCTGAGAGACCTCGCAGATGTTAGCTGCTGTGGAATGAAAGGAGAGGTGATCACGACCATCAGCTCCACAGGTCGATATGGCATTCGATTAGAGAGTGGCCGATGTGTTTCCATTCGGCCACGAAACTTGAAGAAGATGTGCGGAGACACATGTCGAGCTTTCTGCTCATGGCCCAGCTGCCGGTGACTCATCAAACTCTGATCCAGGAATGTTTGCAAATTTGAATCGTGGGGATTGGGGACGTGCTGAAGGCCCAGCAGCAGCCTAAGAAGTTGCTGCCGCAGCAAGCGCCTTTCAAGTTCCAATCTGGCACGCGGCGCAGCCAGGCAAATTTCATACTGATTCTTTTTCGAATGTCACAGACTTTTAGGTATCTATGCTTGGTTTGTCACCTGCCATTACCTTGAACCTATTGATTGATCGCTGCATACCGGGCTTTTCTCACATGCCCATCATGGCTCAGCGGCTTCGGCGATTCCTGTTCATTGAGACAGCATTGCAAGATTAGTTCGAGGGGCTTCTGGTCACGGTCACCGGTTGTTCTTTTCTTGATGCAACGCCCAGTGCGTTTCAATGAGCACACAGGCCATGCTAATTTGCAATTCAACATTGGTGTTGGCAGCACGGCAACTGACTGTTTGCATCCCCAAGTTTCACTTGGGACTAAGTGCAAAAGACGCAAAAAAAACAGTGGTTACAAGGGAACTAAGGAGCCAAGGGCATCCATATTCGGTACGAAATGAGGGGCTGAGAAACTACTTAGAGCTTCCAGGTTAGAAAATAAGGAACATGATAACTCTCAACCTTGGGGCTGCCCTAACGTCAGACAAACCCAAACTTATTGGTTCATCAACAATAAATGGGAATTTACAAACAAATGAAACTACCCTTTGGTAATCAAACATGGTTTGGTGAATTTTTCCAATTTACGCAAACTTTGATCGGGGGCCTAGCTAGTAGCCATGTTTTATTGGGGTAACATCGGAATTTCTTAACCACCAAAACGGAGAATAAACCACCAGAAACGGGGATTGCATGATTGATTGATTGATTTCACCGAAAACAACTCTTGCATCTAACCAACGGGAACTGTTACTTAGCAGAAACTAGTGTTCCTTCGCCAAAATCATCCAAATTTAAAAATATTTCACCGGCAAGAACTGAAAGACTTCAGCAACAAATACTGATGACTGAAACACAGAGAATCTTTGTGACCATGTGTTGCAACACAGTTTGAAACGAGGGGTTGGTGTGTATTTTTCAACGACCTGTTCCAGGCTTTTGGAGCACATGGGACGTGTCCAAGATGATGTGAAATCCGTCGAGGCGGCCCCTGCTGCCCTTGCTGGTGATGTGGAAACCACTGGTTTCCCTGGGAAACTGATCTACAAATAGTGGGTTTTCCATGGGTTTTCCACATCTATCTTAGTTCACCTTAGGGTGCCTGGTTTCATTATGTTTCATTTGGAATCATTAGTGATGATTATGGCCTACTGTAGAAAACAAGGCACCCGAGTTTTGGCAACTGCTTGCATTGAAAACGAATTTGACCCTTCCTTGATGGTTTCAAAGTTGTTGGATGTGTCAAGATCTACTAATTATAAAAAAAAATATATATATATATTAAAAAATTGACTTGTTCTTCTGGGATCATCCATCACTTTTATTTATTTGGTCCTCGGGATGGTCGCGACTGTGGATCTGATGGCCTTGGACTTTCATCTTGGACGGCTTGTGAACCAAAAAAATCTCCCCCAATTGGCTGTTGGCTGATGGGACCAGTCGACCCCTTTGAGTGGCATGGAAAAACCATGGAAAACCATGGAAAACCATGGAAAACCATGGAAAAACCATGGAAAACCATGAAAAACCCATGGATTTCCCATAGATTTCCTCAACCAAACTAACCAAAGCCCCCATCCTGGATGCACCATCCCGTGGAGCAGAGGCCGAAACCCTGCGTCGCTGCGAAGATATGGCGGAGGCGCAAAGCGAGGCAAAGATGGAGATGGATAACATGTTCGGCAGCTGGGCGCACAAAAAGCGCGCGGATAGATATACTATTAATACTATGGAAACATCACGTGGGTAGTTGGAATAATGTTAATGATGAATAACTAGGAAACACATATTGTAAAAGTGATGAGCAGTGAGAATGATGCTGGAATTGAATACTTAATTGAATTATATACTGTAAAACATAATTATTTGGTATTGTGTCAATAAATCACGATTGAAAAAATCTTAGATCTTAAGGGAATATTTGAACTTATATAATGGAACATAAAGGTTTCCCAACATCAGAATTGTTGCTTATTAGAGGTCTTATGTTTTCATTGTGTTTCATCTTGCAAATCAGATGGTGTCATAGTTTCTAATTAATACATTCCAAACAATGTAGTTTATAGTACATTGTATGCCAATGTATGACATGTAATTAAATACAACATCAATATACCCTAGGCTAAGTTACCAAAACAAATGTGGGGTTTAACCTATGGTTCCTTTATTTATGGTTCAATGATCTACATTCATGGTGGGTAAACTCATCGCCAAGGTACCTTCCAAGCAAATCTGGGGGAACTCGGCGCCAAGATTGAGGCAGGTGAAGTCGGTGGCCCATCGGCCATTAGAAGTCTTCATAGTGTGGTATAGTGTGGTAAACCCCATCATGAACCTACTATGACTAGAGATAATCTATACCACCCATCTATGGTAATTTTGTATATACACTTCTAACTGAAACTGCATTTCCAAGTAAAAGGTAGCTATGAATCGGATGAAACTGAGTCGAAAACGCGCGCCACTTGCGATTCCTCGGTTCATGGGGTCCCTCAAAGCCTGTGATTGCCCCATTGAATACCAAGAACTTGGAGGATTTAGGGGGGTCTCCCATTTTTTTCATCATAATTTCATTCCATTTCACTGTACCAATGGTCAGTGTCAACATTTCGCAACCATCCCAACATGTTCCAACTCAGCAGGATGTGGCCATATCCCAGTCCAAGATCCATACCGAGCTGAAGGAGGGGCCTGGGTCTGGCTGGCCATGGCCTGAAAACCCATAGAAGCACTATGAAGGACTCATCTTAGGCAAGGATTCACAAACTCTCAAGGTCACTTCAAGGATTAGCAAACATGTTGTTTTTTTGCCTGTTTCTGTGGTACTCTGGAAACAGCCTCCACTCGTGGTTGCTTGATGTTGCTTGGAGAATATTGCCAGTACAAAGGATTTGGCACAGCGGGTCAACAAGAGTTCCTATGAAGCAACCAGTGAAAAAACTCCTTGCCATGCTTGGAGCCAGACTTACACCATGAAAGAACTTTCCTTATCTTTCCTTGTTCATTCATTTTATTTTCCACATACTGTATCATATAATAATATATATATATACATATATATATGTACATACATATATATATATTACATAATTTATACATTTCATTTTCTTGACAGCTTCACTTTTGCAGCCATCCCCCTCTCACAGTTCATACGTGAGACGCGGTAGTGCCGGCCGGTTTCTCCTGATACCGCGGGGATGGAACAGGCCGGCGGTGGTACATTGTGACCATTGTGACACATGGATCGTGTAAAGATACCCTCTGGTAAACTAACATAGCTATTGAAAATGGCCATTTATAGTGGATTTACCCATTAAGAATGGTGATTTTCCATAGCTATGTGAATTTACCAGAGGGTACAACCAAGTTATTTAAGCTAATGGAGAGTAGTATTCGAGACATCTAAAATTGATGACTTGGAGCTATATACCAAATATTGACAGTGGCCCATATAGGAATATAGGATCATGTGGACATATGTTATGATATACTTGAAAACATTTATACAGATGATACTAGTTTGCTAGTTGACTGGTGGTTGCCTTGGTTCTAAAGTTTAGAAACGCGCCAGCGCGTTTCTTACAGGGGCATCATTCTTCCATATTCTTCCGATCTGACGGATTTGGATGGCCATGGGAATTCTACAGGACTTCCCCGGAAGATTGGGGTGTACATATCCTATGGTTTCCGTAAAAATGTTACTAAACATCAATCCATTACTGTAACCATCAAATATCCACATCAAATAGTTGGATGCAAAATATCCATATCATGTTTTCCGTACATGTTCACTTTTGGCACCTTACAGCAATTATAGTGAGGTTTCTTCAATCCACCTTCCCTTTGCCTTTAATGGGACATCATATTTTTTTGTGATGGATGATATCAGACATTATGATCTGACCATTCTGTGGCACCAGGTGGGTTTGGAGGTGGAGACCATTAAGATTTCAAAGGATGCGATGCCAGAAGACAAGGCTCCGGAGTGCCCGGCTGCCCCTTTCGAAGGTTGATGGAGGGGACAGACAAGCGATAAATGCTGATAAATGATGATACATGATATTACTAAACCGGCCCCTGTATAATTTTTTCGCCAGAGGCTAATGGTGCCGGAATGACGCATGAGGTACCTGGGTTTGTCCACAAATTCGGCTTTGGACCCTGAAATCCATCGTGAAAAATGAAGGTACACTGACAGATGTAGAACAAGCATTTTTCAAAGATCCTTTGGAACAGTCTTGTCTGAGATTTAGGCCTGAAAGACAGACCTGGTATATCCCCAAATGCTCTACGATGCTGGAATATTTGCAAACAGATCCTGCCAAATGTTGGGATAGACAGCATTTGTTCGTGTTGATCCTATTCAACATGTGTTTCCATCGCCAAGGATATCGATGTATGGTGATTATATGAGCTCTGGAGCTATTTCATTTTAAAATAACGAATAGCTCTATACCTTCTTAACAGCTATTTATTTCTATTCTATTATCTCTATTCCAATAGCTCTATACCTTCCAGAATCCTTCTAGTAGAACATAGATATATGGAAAATCCACGGCAAGCATGGGCAGGTTGAGAGCGACGCCACGACGGATGAGGGCAAACAGTCTCCAGAGCAGGCACAGTTTCGACGTATCTGTTCACATCCAACATAGAAGGACGAGCTGGGGAGGGTCCCCTCCAAGTCTCAGTACCCCCTGGTAAACTAACATAGCTATTGAAAATCACCATTTTTAATGGGTAAATTGACTATAGGCCATTTTCAATAATTAGCTATGCTTGTTTACCAGAGGGTAATCATTATTTTTCAATCGTAAAGCGGGAATGAATTGTCATTGGGATCGGAGGAAGAGGTGCTTCTGGGACTGTCCACTTGGAAGATGACGCCACCGAAATGAAAACCATATGTTATATTCAGGGTTTAACTAAAGTGTGCTTTTTTTTTGATTGTATATTTTAAACCAGTGTAGGGGGAGCGGTTTGGTTTATGGGAATGTGATGCAAAGATGTGCAAAGCATATTTGACGGTGGTTGTGTTAGATTGTAGTCATTTTAAAGGGATGGCAGGGTCTTAACGGAGCTCGTTGGTAGCAATGTCCGGGAATGCAGATGAATACCCCGTCATCACCTTTTTCGACGTATTCATATTGTTAGAAACTCAAAAAGGAACTACCTTAGGCGCTGCTAGGAAAACCCAAGTCAAGTTCCCGGAAAGACGGACTGCCGAATCCATTGCTTTTTTTTGTGTGTGTTATCAGACAAACCCCTTCTGAAATGTTGTGAATCATCCCTTCACACTATGATTCACGGCCTTTTTTTGATGAGACTCCCCAGCTGACACATTCATGACTATATAAACCAGGGGTGTCTATTGTTTTGTTGTAGGGAGAAAGGATTAATAAATTAAATCTATTGGGTATGATAATTATGGGCCATGGTATGGGTCATATTTATTCATTAAGACATGGACTTACCGACAATTGAGCAACTCTTCAGTAGAAGAACAGTTCCTTTAGGATTCTAATATATTGACAGATTTTGTAGCTACGTGAATGCTTGTAGCAGTAGATGCAACTTTTGGGTAGGTCCCACTTCCCACTGGCATTTTCAAGAAATTACATGTACCGTCATGTACCTACCATGGAGGTGCTATGCCATATAAGGCCATATTAATTGGGATGACATTCGTATCCGAGCATACCCTTACATGATCTTGCATGGACTTTACATGGACCTCACACCTGGCTACCCAGTTGGATTTGTCTGAAAATAAACTACCCCAAATTTGATGGTAATCATCACTCCCCATTAACATGGCTTCGGGGGTACCCTCCATCATCCTCCATCTGGGTCGACTTCAGCTGGATTTTCCCGCGACCTCCTGTCAGGGGAAACTGGTGTTTGCGACCGGTGAGCGCGGTCTTCCGTCCTTGAATCGTGGCTACCGAACCCCTGACCCATCGCTGAGCCGTCTTCCGAAGTGCCCCTTGGCGACCGAACGCTGCGTGATGGGTTAAGTCATTATAGCAACCCCTAAAAGATAAAAAAGTAAAATCCTACTAAAATAGTAGTAACACGTAGATACATGCAGTGTATATACATATATATACACATTACTTTTCTATCTCTTTTTAGGGTCACTATAAACTTCAGATTCATAGGGTTTGATTTCTGAGCACTGCAGAGAGGTCTGCCGGGATGCCTTCATCAGAGATGCATGGCCAGCGCTCTTAGGTTGGTCAATCTCCCATGAATTTTACCCTCTGGATTTTTAACGTAGCTATTGAAAATGGCCATTTATAGTGAGTTTTCCCATTAAAAATGGTGATTTTCCATAGTTATGTTAAATTACCAGAGGGTAGATGCCCAAAAGTTGGAAACCTTGGAATTTTGAGGTAAATATCATCATTTGGAAATTATCGTCGGAAATATATAGATGATTTTATAATATTTTATAGAACTATCAATGATGAACATCAATATCCTGGAAACGCAAATTTCGGTGTCCCAAATTGGGAACCGTGGAACCCTCGAAAAAGGCGTCACAACGGTCGCGCCCTCCCAATTCATGGCCGACCGTTTGAGGTAGGTCATTGATGTTTTCTCCAGATAGACTTATGATTTTGAATACCACCGTCACATCCGAAGTTCTAGGTGGAACCCTAAAATGGAGATGTTCAGTAACTCATTTTCCAATCCTATTTGTGTTGGGTTTTCTGGTGTAATTCAGTTTTCAGAGGGTCTGGATTGGATGGGAACTTCCGCCAGAGACGGCGACCAATGATAAGAATGAAAGTTGGGTAAATGATAGTGATGGTTGGTCATCATCCCCACATACATGCTCCATATATATGGTTTTGTCATGGTCTGTCTGAATATGTTGGGGAAGACTCCATGGCATTCGATTGTCTTTCCCATGTTTTTCCCATCATTTTCCCGGGCCACAACATCCGGGGGTATCCTTCAGCGATTCTCAGGTGGAGCACTAGAACTCATGGTTGCTGTTCCTTGGCAGATTTGGTTTACACAGAACTCTCACTAGAAACGTGCCCCTTCTAAGATGATTTAAACGTTCGGATAATTTGCAGGAACTTCACTACAACCAACCCGTTCATGGTTATTGCTCAAAATTATTCACCCCCGACATTACTTCATGGTGAAAATTTTGCCCTTGTGTTGGTCAAATCCTGATTTGTAGTTGCGCAAGTCCCTAGGAGAGAATGCGTTCACAGATTCTCGCAGATGTTCAATCCCCATGATCATTCATAGACTAAGCCTGAAGCTTTTTATTAGACAATTTCCCCTTAATTGACCAATCAAGGGAAATTGACCAGTAAAAAGGGGAAATTGATTGACCCTTAACCAAAAGCCTTATTTTTCCCTTATTATATTGACTTAAGGAATTCAATTTCCTCTTATTTCTATGCGTTAAATTCCCGTGTCGTTGTTGATGGGTTGTTCATCTCCCGGACTTGGATTCATCATGGGACTTGCCGACTTGCGAACTTGAAACCAGTGGGCTGTGGTCGCAGGGTTGAAACCAATAGATTTGTGGATTAATAAATGTTAATAACCATGGACAATTTACGGGAAGCACCTTTTTGAAAGACATTTATAACTTATAACTGTAAGACAACTGTAGATTTTGACTTGAATCAATCCATTGAACGTCCGGGACTTTCTTGGGGCATGGCTTGCGAGGCTGAGAACGGCCTCGCTGACGCCGAGTTCCCCCGGGGCTATGACGTGCTTTGGCCAACCAATCATCACAAAAAGACCTGCAAGGTCGTGCTCCCTTTTTTCTTTGTTGGTCTATAAACCTCATGGACTATAGATATGATATATATATATAATTATATACACACATAATTATATATTAACATATAATTATATATACACGTGTATTATTTATGTATATATATATAATATCGCATAATCTCGCATATATATATATATATATGTATATTACCATAATACTGGTAGTCAAGCTGGTGAGAAAAGCCAAGTTAGCTATCTACGGGGCCCACCGTGGAGAAAATTGAAATGCCTCTCGATGATCCCTTTTCCCTTGTCCTCGATCACGAAAGTTTGCGAAAAGACTGGTGCAATGCCTTCTTTTCTTGGCGAAAACACGTTTTTTCCTGCTAACCCCAAAAAAAGAATGAAACAGATAGAACACGATGTATGACTACTTATATAAGTATGATATATGTTCTATCTTTTTAGGGGTTGCTATAACCTGCCAAATTGTGAACACCGGAAGCGTCACCCACTTCCGAGACGCCGCGTTGCGTTGAGACAAAGCCCTGGAACACAGCCACTCGGTTCCCTCGAATTCACCTGGGGAAATGGTGGTTCTTTGGGGATTTGATGGTGTGTCAATGGGGAAACCACATACATATATATATATATATATGAATCATTATTAATCCATTTTGTGGGAATAAAATTGGATATATAATGATATATATATATATATATTTGATATACATTGAAATACAGTAATCGACTGTATATTGCATGATGTTTGGGTGTGTCTAAAAATTGGGATATACTACCATCTAGTACCCCAACATTGCCATCATGAGAGGGAAAATCATCAAATGCAAAAAAGGGGGCTCTCTCTATTTTGAGACAAATCCAACATTATGGCTGATTGGTGGTTTGGAACATTAATTTTATGATTTTCCATAATAGCTGGGAATTTCATCATCCCAATTGACGAACTCCATCATTTTTCAGAGGGGTAGGTTGAAACCACCAACCAGATGGGGAGATGGCGATTTTCCCGGGGATTTCGCGGTGATGATTTGATTGTTTTCCTACTAGTTGGTGGATAGGAATTCCATAAAATTTCCGCCATAGTGGATTGTGACAATCCCCAAATATCCCCAATGTATATATTGGAGAGTATAACCCTATCATAATTAATCAAGAGGTGTTTTGATAAATGATCAAATAGGAACTGGAAGACTACTTTCCTCTAAACATGGATGCTCAGCTCAGTGTCTGTGTCAGTTTGGGGGATGGTTGATTCAATTGCTAAGATCCTTTTTTTTCCGAGCGTCTCAAACCATCCAACCATGACATCTTCTGGTCCAATGATTTTGTGCCACGACTGCCAGATGCTACCGAAAGAAGGACATTTGGTAGGAACACCCATTGTTTGGAGGCAAAAACAGATGGTTGCCTGTTCATTTTTTCAAATCTGAAATGATTTCCAGAATATAGAAGACCCTCATGAATTAGTAGTATATAGTATGTTAAATTGCGATAACTACTAATTATTAACCACTAGTTGCACTATTATATAACTATGATTTACCCGTCTCCTTAATATAGGATGTGTCTTGTTTCAGACATCTCTACGGACGACACAGGCAAAAGAAGTGCGGACTCCGTCTCCTTGGCTGTCACGAATCCGTACCCCATCACCGCTTTTGCAAAGGCGCCATTGGGGACTGGTTTGTTTCAGATCTCCGGCGCCCTAAACATTCCAAGAAATCAAAAGGGACTATTTGTGGGGCCATGGAACAATGGTCCGGCAGGTCTATGGTGGATATACATATATATATATACACACTGTACAATTATATATATATGCATGTTTGACAACGTGTGATATATGTGTATTTGAGCCAAAGGTATATGTTCACCAGTGAGCAGGTTGCAAGGGATGAATGGCACGAAAACGCAGGGGAGAATCCAGGGCAAACCGACCCAGAATGGCATATTCCAGTAGAGTTTCTGGAGATTCTGGACATTTTTGGATTTTATCAGTACTATCCAGTCAGAGCCGTAAATCCCTGACATATGCTTATTGAGACCATAATATGTTCGTAATTTTTCTGGATTCATGTTTGGGAAAATTATATATTTTTGAGGAATACTGAAGTTGAATGGGAACTTAAAACAACAAAAATAGTAAAACCTAATGGCTTTGGGGTCTGAACATTGGTCCAGTGTTCCCCCAAAAATTCCTCTTTGCGCAGGGCCTACGATTTGTGCGGAGCCTCAGAGGCCGTAAGATAGTTACTTTCCCACCTCAAATTTCGAGGAGAATCCTGCACCCTTTTAATATATTTTAATTGTTTTATGAAATTGAACTTTTTGGGGATTACTATCTACCCTTAGTAAGATTACTAGACAGTGCTGACATGTCTTAGCTATTTTTGGGCGTAGGGTTGCTAGTTTCTACCTTTTTGGGGATTCCTGGACAGTAGTGGTCATATCCTTTGCCCACCTACCCCTCCTACTGGTCAATGTATCTACCAATATTATGATTACTTTCCTCATACTTGCACCCAACCCCCTACCCCCACCCCGCCAATCACAGCCACTACCACAGATCCATTGATAGATTTATGACAGACCTGCGCCTCTTCTTCTATTGGCTGCACCAATATGTTCCCAACTAATCTATTATCACAGTATAGGGCATCCAACTGTG
Organism: Cladocopium goreaui; assembly: GCA_947184155.2. Taxonomy (NCBI): domain Eukaryota; class Dinophyceae; order Suessiales; family Symbiodiniaceae; genus Cladocopium; species Cladocopium goreaui. The sequence goes on along the minus strand of CAMXCT020002888.1, from coordinate 36,248 downwards.
TAATTGTAAATGCACAGGTTTGTGAAACCCCTACATGGGTATGGGTCAAAAGCCACAGATTCTGACTATGTTTGGTCTGAACCATCCTATTTTTGAGTACCACAAGTTTGACCAATACCTCCGGTATAAAATCATGTTTTAGGGGTCAATAGCATTCAACAACTATGTTTGATGGGTAAATCCATGTTTGGGGGGTTCAATCCAACCAAAATCCCACTGTTTGAGGGTGACAGTACTCCTTAAAAAATCCCTATCTTTGGTAAAATCATGTAATTTCATGTAAATTCCACATGTTTTGGGTTCAATCATTGAAATCATGTCCAATCCCTATTTTTCTTTGGCTCAGCTCCCCATTATTTGGCTGACTAAAACTCCCTTGAGGCCACCACCATTGGCGTTTTCTCCGCTTCTTCCCGGCTCCAGGGTCCCCAGGGTCGGGGATCATCTGGGGGATGGGATCATAAAACCCTGCTTGGAAGGATCCTAATTGACTGAAAAATAGTTCAGATGCGTTGAAACATATTGAAAACAATTTGGATGATGGTCAATTTTTTTGGGGGGACGGGTCATTGCCTGATGCAGGTTTGGACTTTCATCGGATTTCATCGGATTTCATTCAGAATTAGCCTATGCAAATGGTGATTAAATTGGTGTTTAACTTGTATCAGAACAGTCTCAGAGGTGGTGCTTCCAAAAAGAATGCACAAAACAAAAGAAAAACAAAAAAAACAACGAAACAAATAAAAAACAAATCAGAAGAACATAACAAAACAACAAAACCAATGCAACTGGAAAACAAAGACTCAACAAAAGAGTCAGAGAGAAAAAACAAAAACAACGCAAATTGGCTTCCAATGCTGATTTTGAAGGACACACTTGGAACATCTGCTGAACAAATGAAAAACCGAGAAACCATGCAATTTTGAGTCCGGAATTGAGTCTTCGGTCGAGTCTGGACTTGTTTCTTTTAATCGTCTAGGAAAAAAACACAAATGTAAAGAAACAACTGAGGAAAAAACACAAAATAAACACGCAATAGTCAATAGTCAAATTAAAAACAAAACAAAAGAAAACTTGGCTGTGAAATGCCGATTTTGAAGGAAAAACATGGGAAATCTGCGGAACGTTGCAAAACACAAGGGAAACAATGCATAATTGAGTCCGGAATTGAGTCTTCTGTTGAGTCTTCGGGTGGATCTGTGTTTTCTATTTTTCAATTCTGTTGTTTTTTTTCTGTTGTGTTTTCCGTTTTTTTTTTTCTGAGTCTTCTGTTGAGTCTCTGTTTTCCATTTTTTTTTTGAGTGTGTTTTTGTTTCTTTGATTTGTTTTTCTTTTTTTGTTGCTTTTCATTTGTTTCCTTGATTTTGGACCTCTCGGAGGAATTCATTTTCATAACTCAAACAAAACTATTTTGACAGCAAGAACTGGGTCTTAGCCTTTAAAGCTGGTTAATTGATGATCTTTGGTTGATTTAAAGCCCCAATTTAAATTGGATCAACCCCAGTTGGTCGGATCCCATCAATGGGGGCACATCAAGAACATGGTGTTTTTACCAGCAGACATAAGAGTTTGACTTCATGGATGATCATGGAAGTTAGGATTGATGCTTTATCATTGGGCATGACATCTCATGAAATACCACTGGTGTTTGCTTATTGACCATTTACGATTTGTGTTTCTAAATTTTTCTAACTATAGTATCTCAAAGCCGTGTCAAATGGTTGTTGTCCTCACATAGAACGGCGTTACGACCATGTCAGCTTTTCCTCAATGGATTGGTGGATTCTTCCCCCATAGGAAGAAGCATTCTGAATGGTAAGAAAAGTGTGATCCCTCCCACAATAAGGGGCTCTAACAGCTATAATTTGAGGTCATAACTAAAGGTATCATTGCAGGATTACAGCTCAATACCGCTTATTTCAGGAGGTTACAATGAGTTTCATAAGTGGATGTTTGGGCTATAGCTACCCCCCGATTGGTTATCTGATTTGGTTACAATCGTTATCCCATTCTGGTATGGTCCACATCAATCGCAGGTAACTACACCATACATAGAGATCAACATACGTAGAGCACATGGGAGTTTACTGTAATCCCAATTGAGCAAGTTTCAAAAACTCAGGCGATGGTTGATGTTTTTTTAAAGAAAAACGCATTTTTCGAGGTTTATAGTACCCTTGATATATTGAGGGTAATCATAGTCCATGAAGTGGAAGTCTCCATGATTCACAAGGAGATTCGCCCCAGTCTTTCTGGATTCTTGGGATGATCCCACGGCAAAATATCATATGCATCCATTGAAAGCCATGATTTTTTGGTGATTTTCCAAGTCGGTTTTTGTGCCACTTCTCGATGAAAAAAAATCTCGCTGGAATTCTCCAGTCCAGTCAAAGGTTCGAGCTAAGTCGCCATGGTCCACATCTTCCTCTGCAGGTGTGGAAAAAAGTGGCGGTGGGAAACCAAATCATAGTTAGTATTATTATGATTTATCATGTGTGTTTATAAATAGTTATATATATAGTTATATAAAGTTATAGAATTGAATAATCATTATACTATATCCCCATTGTTGATGACTCTAGGTTACCAAAATGCAATAAAATGGTACATATGGTACCAATATGTACCAATAATGGGATATAACATATAGTTGGTAATATATATATATATATTATAAAATGGGGATATAATGGGTATACCACCAATGTGACATATGGTTTATGGTCATCCATCCCTTTTTTATGTGGGAACCCCAATGCGGAAAAAAACTTACCGTGACTGCGGATGATTGGAATCCTACCCATTAAAATAGTGATGACTTGGGTATGGTTTATGAAGTTGGCTTTACCATGGTTTACCCTCTGGTAATTTAACATAGCTATTGAACATGGCCATTTATAGTGGATTTTCTCATTAATCATGGTGATTTTCCAGTTCGCTATGTTAAATTACCAGAGGGTACCATGGTAAAGCCATATTTGCGATGGTTTGGTTTCACCCACGTTAGATTGATTTGAAATACCATGGGCTAAGCATACAACAAACCATTGGGAAAACCAACGGTTTCCGTTCGGAACATGATCTACATTTCTGGTGGGTTAGATCAAAATCCATCGATAAACTTGTGATTCTCCATTGCCTGTGAAACTACTCAAGGGTAATTACCCTCTGGTAACTTAACAGAATGCTACATGAATTATGCCCCAAATGTCCGACAATTCATTGACAATGTGGACTGATGTGTCAGAGCATCAGAATACATGTCAGAAAGAATAAACGTCACATGAACTTTGCCAGAGCAAATGTCGGAACGATGTTGAAATACACATGTCAGGCGGTATGTCACATTAAATTTGCCAGATGATCAGATGATACATATGTTCCAATGTGTGTGACCCAAAATGTGCCAGAGCAAATGTCAGAACACATGTTGAATCGTATATTACATCAAGTTTTACTAGATCAGATGTCAAAACAAATGTCACCATATTCATCATTAAGCATGCCAGATCAAGCTCCAGACAATATGTCAGACTATATGTTGGAATACTTGTCCGTACATAAATATGTCACAATAACTGTCAGGATAAACGTAATAATAAATCTCATAGGTAATGTTAGAACATATGTCTGGATATGTATATATATATTTTTATATAGTGTATTTGGATACGTATGCTGGTTGTTTTGTCACATTAACAAACAATGACTGACCAATCCTTTTATTGGAGGATCTGAACAATTTCAT
>CAMXCT020002888.1:0-27500 GCA_947184155.2 Cladocopium goreaui | reverse complement strand
TTGGCGCAACTGCTGGTACCCTTCGGTAAAGTAACCGGTTGCGAACTGGAAAATGGCCATAGAAATAGTTGATTTACTGCATTTATGCAGCTATAAACTGGTGATTTTCCATAGTTTTTTGTATGTTTACCCGAGGGTTTTTAAGGTGAAGGCTTGAAGAAGGAGGGGTCAGGGATTGGCCACACCAATGGAGTTGACGGTGAAAAGTTGAAATGGTCACCGTTCTTCTGTTGCCAATATTTGATGTGGTACAGGGCAGTACAGGGTGTTGAAACTTCGGCCCAAGTCTTTATCTTTGGCTGGGGCCGGCCCCATGGTGTTTTTTTAGCTCTGTAATACATCAATATACATTATGTGTCTAATTAACATTGATTAATTATATATATACATAATCAATACAGTAGGCTTGATGTAATGAGGTTGAGCCATGAGAAGTGACTGATGACGTCCAACAATGAGTTCTCAATGTAGCACTGGTTGATGTTCCCAACTGGAGGTGTGATCCCCAACTGACTGACTATTTGGTTGGGATTGAACCCCAAAGCAGATCTTTGAAGATATTTGAAATGTGAGATGCCTTGCCAGTTGTTGTGAGCACTGTCATGATTGTTGCAGATTTTAAGAATGCAGCGCACCCGTATCCTTATTCTCATTCCCACCATCATCATCGCCACTGCGATCATGAGCATCATCATTCCACTACTCCGTTATTCCATCATTCTATTCATTCCATCACTCCATTTATTCTGACGTTCCATTACTTCCATCATTCTTCTTATTCCATGATTCCAATTCGTTCTATCATTCTATGCAATTTCACATAATTTCATCATTTTATTTCATTCTGTTCATTCCATCATTCTTTTAACTCCATCATTCCATCATTCTATTTATTTTTGTACATTCCATCATTTTATTCACTTGATCACTCGCGATCATTCCGTTTATTTCATCATTCGATCAATTCCATCATTCAATATATAATTCAATTTATATAGATATGATTCTATTCAAAGTGCGAATCTAGTTCTATTCTAGTCTATCCCATTCCATTCTGTTCTCTTGATCATCATCATCGTCATCATCATCATCATCAGCATCAGTCCACCAAGCAGCGCCAACCAGGGCACCTTGATAAAGCATAGACCAACAAAATACCCAAGCATTGGTGATGATTCTTGACATCAAACAGGTACTCCCAAAGGGGGCAATTTTTATCAATGTTCTGTGTCACGACATATCACTGAAACCAATGTGGTAGTTTCACATTGTTCTATTGAGCATCCAGATGTTCAATGGGTGATGATCTACAAATGGAAAATCGAAGGTGAGGTAGGTCATGATTCGATTGCACCGCAATATTGACAAAGTAGATCAACATTTGTATATATACATTTGTTAAATTTTGATGAAAACAACCCAAACCAATAACCATGGGTCCAACAGACAACTTGCATACCTTGACCTAGACCAACTTGTATCACCGATGGCGCCGTGAAACGCACGTGACACATGTGAACTAGGCTGGGCGTTCCATGTGTCCATGTCATACCGCAACTTTTAGCTGGTGGCTGATGCCCGTCTCAGGAAACCCCGTGGATGCAAGGAGGGCAGGTGCGAGCATTGTGATGGGAAAATGATTTCAATATATTTCAATCGCCCACATTCAAAAATTCAACTGCAGCACTTGTATGTCATTCTCTGCGTGGTGAAGGTTGCAGAAGGCATGCTGATTGTCCGGTGGAAGTGATGGAAAGCCCCAACTGGGACAATACATTATGCAGGACTCCAGTTCCAACCCAAATCTATCATGATCTATTATGATCTATTTGCCTATGTGGCAATGACCCACAAAACACCCAGTTGTGTAGCTGAATAATTCATTTATCTCCGAATTTACTTCCGAAAAAAAAAGAAAAAAAGTCTAATGTGGCTGAACTCACTCATAGACTCATAGATCCTGCACATTTCCCCAACACATTGTCTCCCCATTCACCGCCTACACGTGATTCGCTCCCGGTTGTTCCGCGGTAGGAATTGCGATCATTGCCACCTGTGCCCGTGGAAACGCACACGTGTGGACAAGGTTCGACCAGGATGGGTCAAAATTTCAATCTCAGGGGACCACAGATTGACTTGTCATGACTTGTCTATATTTTGTCAGACCATTTTTGGGGGTGCCCAATTTTGACCCATACCCCCCCATTTTATGATGGGAAATGATGATGGATCATTAAATTTGGTACCTTATTTTTCAGACAACCCCACCTTTATTGTGCAAGAAGTAGCGATTCATAGTTAGTAGCTGAGTTTAATAACCCCCCAAAAGACTGAGATGTATTGGGAGCCCAGTTGCAGTACTTATCACAATCACTAATTCTAGCAACACCTGAATTGTTGGGTTTCTCTCGCAAAGATAGGGATATCATAGAACTTATTTAGCAATCAAGATTGATTGTGTATTTTAGCCATCAAAATGGAAAATGGGAATCCCACACAAAATGACAATTCAATGGTGAAAATAGGTTGAGTAGCCAGTGCATTCCAAAGGAGCCAAATCCAACTCTTGGATGGTCTCCCGAACCCCTGGGTATGAAGTGGGTTTGGACAATTTACTTTTCAGCTTTTCACACCTAAAAAAGGTTCCAACACATTAAAAACAACACTTTTTTTAGGTTCAAGGTGGCTGAAACCCTGGTTCCGCTTTGAAATAATCACTGGTTGGTGGTTTGGAACATTTTTTATTTTTCATAATATATGGGAATAATAATCCCAAATGACTAATATTGTTCAGACGGGTTGAAACCACCAACCAGCATGGTTTGATGGCAGAGATCATTTGCTGGGGAAACCAATGGAACTGACATATGGGATATGCCACCGACCACAGCAAGGAACATGTACATATAGAATATATATATATATAAGTATATATATATATATAATATTACATTATACTAAATTGTATTGTATTATATCATATCTCATGTCATGTCATGTCATGTCATATTATCTGATCTTATATTATATTACACTATATTATATCACATATATATATATATATAACATGCTGTCTTTTAACCGCCTCACAATTTTTGGTCATTTGCTGGTTCTGTTGATTTAAGAAGATTATAGGAATCCTCAATTAGATAGAACAGTGAATTAGCACTATTTCAATAGGGATTTGTGTGTGTGTTCATCTTTCTGGGGATAACTCTGTATATATATATATATTTCATATATGCATAGAACTGGAATCGCCCATGGGTCCGAGGTTCATGCTTTGAAACCTTCCCAAAACGCCCTCGAGGGTCCACATCCTCGGGTTGCCCCAGGCCCCAACAGACGGTGGTGCAGGCTGACGGCTGGGTGAGTTTGAAGCCATGGCTCCAATGTGCCCCAAGTCTTTCAATGTGATTATAAAAGCCAACATACATACATACATACATACCATTACATTACATTACATTACATTACATTACATTACATTACATTACATACATTACATTACATTACATTACATTACATTACATTACATTACATTACATTAATACATACATACATACATACATACATACATACATACATACATACATACATACATACATACATACATACATACATACATACATACATACACACATACATACTACATACATACATACATACATACATACATACATACATACATACATACATACATACATACATACATACATACATACATACATACATACATACATACATACATACATACATACATACATACATAATACATACATACATACATACATACATACATACATACATACATACATACATACATACATACATACATACATACATACATTACATTACATACATACATACATACATTACATACATACATTACATACATACATTACATACATACATACATACATACATACATACATACATACATACATACATACATACATACATAATTACATTACATTACATTACATCACATTACATCACATCACATTACATTACATACACATACATACATACATACATTACATACGTTACATACATTACATATATTACATACCTGCATACATTACATACATTGCATACATTACATACATTACATACATTACATACATTACATACATTACATACATTACATACATTACATACATTACATACATTACATACATTACATACATTACATACATTACATACATAACATGCATAACATGCATAACATGCATAACATGCATAACATGCATAACATGCATACATGCATAACATGCATAACATGCATAACATGCATAACATGCATAACATGCATAACATGCATAACATGCATAACATGCATAACATGCATAACATGCATAACATACATACATACATACATACATAACATACATAACATACATAACATACATAACATACATAACATACATAACATACATAACATACATACATACATACATACATAACATACATAACTATACATAATCACATACATAATCACATACATACATACATACATACAACATACATACATACATACATACATACATACATACATACATACATACATACATACATACATACATACATACATACATACATACATACATACATACATACATACATACATACATACATACATACATACATACATACATACATACATACATACATACATACATACATACATACATACATACATACATACATACATACATACATACATACTGGTACGTACATACATACATACATACAATACAATTCAATATAATACAATATAATACAGTACAATACAATATTTTTTGGGGGATAATAAAATTGATCGCGCAACGTGGTAATGGTCAACTGAGGATGCTGCATTGTTGGATTTACCACTGAAACTGGCTATAGAACGAAGAAAAGTCGGCCTCCCTGCTGAATCTTCAAGGATCACAGCTACCACAGCACCAGACCCAACTTTCCATGTGTCTTTCTGAGTTGGTTGGTGCTTCTTCCTGTGTTGGACGACTACGGTTCAACAGCCCCCAATGTATATATATATATATATAACTATATATGTATTATATATATAATATATATGTATTATATATATATGTATTAAACATGTATTATATATATATACATATATATATATATCATATTGCTTAATAAAAATGATGATACAGTAATCTTTCCATGTTTGCGAAAGAGGCTCATCATGTTCCTGTGTTGTCAGCTCCATCTGGCGATGCTCTCCCACCTCTTGAGATCACGTCGAACACGATCCTTTCTGGTGGTATAACAGCGAAATCGGGTAATTTTTGCACAGTTAAATGTTGCTAAATATACCAGCACCCCTTTATGGATAATTTGGGGCTAGCCCAGAGCCCATTTGCTCGGATTTGTGTTTTTGTTGATTCACGTTTAAGGCCTTTTAGGTGCAAATGTTTGTTGAGTTTTGTCATACGGAGAAGTTGGACAGAAGAGCATTGATGATGCGGATAGTGATGATATGATAATGCTAGTTCTGATAGTGAATGATTGGGATAATGGATGATTTGGATTTGGATAATGACTAACACATGATTGGGAAACTCATTTTTGATGATTCCATTTTGGAATTGGGATACGGCAATTCGAGGGAATCTGGAGCTAACCATGCCAGAGCACTCACGAATCCAATGTTGTTCCTGACTTCATTATATAATTATATATATATATATTTGCAAAAGTCGCGAAAAAAAACATATCCAGAGGATTTCGAGTTAAGAACGACAAAATTGTTGTGTTGCATTTCGGGTCTCATTTCTCTTGACCATAGTTTGGGTCTTGCTCAAATTGATGTCCGCCAAAACTGGGCCAAAACAGATAGCATTGAAGAGCTAGTGTGGTGGTTTGCAAGATACCCTCTGGTAATTTGTTACATAGCTATTGAAAATTGCCCATTTATAGTTGATTTCCCCATGAGAAATGGTGATTTTCCATAGCTTTTTGTATGTTTACCAGAGGGTAATTTCACCCCTTAGGGATGGGGATACAACCCAGCTGCGCCGTGCCCCATCCAACGCATTGGACTCAGCGCCCCGCCAGGACGTTATAAGACGCGAAGTCGAAAGAGGCACAGCAATTAGCTGCCACAAGGCTTGGCGCAGAGTTGACGATGGTTGAGCTGATGTAAAGTAAAGATTAATATATATATATATATAGTTATATATATATATGTTGATGGTCGATGTGTTTTTTGCCTTAAGTCATGTTGGGCTTCCTCAAAACTTCGTTTCGAAACCATTTCAAAACGATCGGTACCAATGATATTGCTGTATCCAAATGTCAGATATTTCCCAAGTACTTCCTGAAACATCGAGCCCGCTGAGAAAAAGAGCAGAATTTGAACACGACGGATGCCATGCAGTTGATGCCATGCCAGGCGTTTGCAAACGATGGAGTGGGGCATTAAAAGTCACTTGAACTGCACATAGAATGACTGGTTGGATGATGTAGGGCTGGTGCGGTGGTGCAGTGTTGTGCAGTGTGATGCGGTGTGGTGTGATGGTAAACAGCAAAACATCGAAATATGTTCAAAAGCTCAAAAAGCAAGTGGTTGTGCTCCAGCGCAATATTCAACCTGAGACCCATGTGGAGAACCTTTGGTCAGAATTAGGAAGAAAAATGGGAGCGAATCCCGAAATCCCAGGTTCTCAGATGGGTTACTTCATGTTACGTCCTATCATAACCATTCAAAATTTGAATCCATTTGTATCCATTTGTGGTTTTATCTTGCAGTCTTGCTCTTTTGTCGTGCCCACGTTTTGCGGCCCAGGTACGTCGCTAGTCCAGATCGATTAGACAAGAGCCCTTGCTCTTGGTGCCGTCAGGCCCTGCAACGTGTCCAGGTGATTCATATTCACCCGGGCCAGTCGGGGCACCTTTCCTGGGTACAAGCTGGGGCAAGTTTTGCTGAGAACAAATATGAACAAATGAAAAGAGGTCACCTCGCTCGAAGATTCACCAATGGAATGCGGACTACATGTCCCGGCAGAGAGAGATTGTGCGATCTTTCAGGGCAGATGGTCCGTGGATACCCGTGGAGTTTAAAAACACCTTTCCTACTGGCTGGCCAGCAGGTAAAACCTGTTCATGGAATGGCTGGGTAAGCGTGGTGAAATTTTTTGGGAGCACCCGGACTTCACAGTTTGGGGCCCTGGAAACCATTGAGTGCGAAACCAAGACTCTGGTCGTTTTTCTAATATGTTCCAATCAGAAAAGCGATTCCCTCTGAAATTATGATTGATTGAGATCCTGGTGGTTGCTTGCTGGAATGAACTGCCAAGGGCTTTTGATATACAAAAACAACAAAGACAAATCGCAAAACCAACTCAACAAAGCTTGGCTCTTCATCCAGCTTGGAGTTTGGTTGGAGGGTCCCCTCCGGAGGTCCGAGACGTCCCTTCTGGTTGTTAGCATCAATGCATACACCATTCCATAGCGGTCTTTGAAGATATAGTGACCTGCGCTCGAGGTCCGCGGATGCTTGAGGTGTTTGGAAAATGCTGAGATGGCCCCCCCTCTGTTGAATCTGGTTGAATCCTATGTGACACTTGGTTCCAAGATATCTTGGACTTGTCTGCCTCAGGATTGGGGAATCATGAGGTCACAGCTTGTCAACTGCGTCATTGCTGATGTGCCACATTAATCGAATGATTTGCAGAGAATGTAAGTAGGTCAAATTAAATGTCATGCCCATCTGCTGCTCTATATTTATAGTATTTTATAGTATCTTTATAGTTGTATACCTCCGAAATTATATACCAAGTCTTGTAGGCAAATGTACCCCACCGTGGTTCTCATAAGAGAGATGGAGTTGCCAACTGGGAGAGAAGGACTCATCAAAAAATGATAGGCATTGGATCCCTGCGGTCCCCCGGTTATAGGATGCTATTATTGGACATTACTGGATAACATTGGATATTATTGGCATATATTGGCACTGATTTCAACCGTCGCAGCACTCCATGCAAATGACACCTCAAGCAGATCCTTTGGTAAATGGCCTGCTAGCAGGTCATACTTGTGCTGGGCAGGTCAGTCTTGTGCAGGAATGGTGCCATGAACCCGGCTAAGCAGGAACTTGGCCATGTCGTTTGGCCATGGCAGCTTTAGAGCATTGTATACATGACACAGTGGGGAGATGAAACAATCTGTTTGACATCCGAAAACTGGCCTGAACACTACTGTAAGTCATTTCCGAGCTATCCAGAACCCGTATTGGAATCTGTAGTGGAACAAGAACAAGTAGTTGAACCCGTAGCGGAAGCCTCAGGTTCGAGTGGCTTAAAAGTTGAAATCCATTCCAGCACAGTTTTTCCGCCCAAACAACACCTGTGGACTGGCGCCTCAATCGGACGTGCTGAACAGTCTAAATGTCAAGCTGACCAGGTAAAAAGACCCGCTGCCAATTGGATAATTGGATATAATTGGATGTGGGTCAAAATGGAAGACCTAGGGGACCACAGATGTTAGTCTAGTTTAGTATTCACCATCCAATTATTGGGGTACCTAATTTTGACCCATACCCAATTGGATGAGTTGAGCTGGTTTGCTGCCTGAAGGGTCTGTGTTGATGAATCTGACATTGTCGGAGGGTTCCATTGGAACTGGTGACCCAACAAATTTCTGAGATTGATGCTGTGCTGAGGGGAAGTCTGTAGAGAACACAATAGTTTTTCACATGTTAGAGTAGTACGAGTGAAGCGATAGTAAAACATCCCGCCAGGTTTTACCATCAATGGGTTGATAAATATATAAACATGTATAAATAATCAACATATGGGAGGTTTATTAGTGCTTTACCATGCTTTGTACCAACATTCCGTACTTCAGCGTCACATCATCGACCCTTGTCAATCCTGCGTGGCGATTCACGGCTTGCTGAATGTGATGCTTCCTGGGACTCATGTGTTATGGTCTTGGCGGCGCAATCTCAGGAATTCCCTGTCTCTTTATGTGTTCAAACGATGCCCCATGAAAACGAACGGATCCCAAAGTGAATTTGGAATGAATTTGGAATGAATTTGGAATTGACTGTTTCTTTCCCTGCAGAACGGCCATTGAATAATTTTCTGCCACTCAAGTTCGGGTGCACACGGTGTACCAAAATCTCCAGGAGCAGTTGCAGAAGCTCACAGAGTCTCAAGAGAAGGTGCAGTGCGGTGTTTCTACTTTGGTTGGCATTCTGGTTGGTGGTTTGGAACATGAATTTTATTTTTCATCATCCCAACTGACGAACTCATATTTCTCAGAGGGGTAGGTTGAAACCACCAACCAGCATTAGTCTGCATTGGACCACAATCAATCGGGATTGCATCGTCACAACGATGATTTAACCGAACATGGTGTTTTTTTTCACTTTTCACCGGCAAAACTCGGCCTTTAGGCCTCGGCCGCATGTTTCAAATCACTGTGATTTTTGGTGCATGGACCTAAAAGCGAGCAAACATGGGTAGATTCACATCTCACGCCTATTCCGTTGTTGGTTAATGTTTCCCAGGGTTTTGAATCTGAAGGGTTTTGACGCATTCCCATCTTACCTTACTAAAATTTACTGTACTAAATATAATTTACCTGTAAAATTCAAAACCTATTAACATTCCCCATTCCCTTGTTAAGATTAACTGATACAATGAACTGATTAAAAACCTTTATATTATTACTATTATTTGAGATTATTTAGATATATTCAATGATTATCTTCGGTAATTAGTGATGATTATTAGATTATACCAGTAGTACCGCACAAGGCGGTGGCGGAAGTTTCAAAAATAGGAAACCTATAGGAGAAGTTGGTTGTTGTGAATCAGGGATGGCAGAGCGAAGCCACTGATTGACCGAAAGGTGGTTGGAGTTGTGTTTGCTGGAATGGTTGCAATGGTTGCAGTGGTCACCTCACCCACAACTGCTGGATGTAGTGTGATGTACTGCAACTGTAGTTGTAGTTGTAGCGTAGTGGAGTTGTAGTTGTGGTGTAATGTAATTAGTGTAGTGTAGTTGCAGTCATATAGTTGTAGCTGTAGTTGTTTTGTAGTTGTAGTTGTAGTTGTTGTAGTTGTAGTTGTTGTGTGGTTGTAGTTGTTGTGTAGTGTAGTAGTAGTAGTCGTAGTAGTAGTAGTAGTAGTAGTTGTTGTAGTTGTAGTTGTTGTTGTTGTTGTTGCTGTTGTTGTAGTTGTTGTTGTTCTTGTTGTTCTTGTTGTTGTTGTTGTTGTAGCTGTAGTTGTTGTAGTTGTAGTTCTAGTTGTTGTAGTTGTTGTGTAGTTGTAGTTGTAGTTGTAGTTGTAGTTGTAGTTGTTGTTGTTGTTGCTGTTGTTGTTGGTGCTGTTGTTGTTGTGTTGTTGTTGTTGTTGTTGCTGTTGCTGTGTTGTTGCTGTTGTTGCTGTTGTTGTTGGTTGTGTTGTTGTTGTTGTTGTTCTGTGTTGTTGTGGTAGTGTTGTAGTTGTAGTTGGTTGTAGTTGTTGTGTGGTTGGTGTTGTTGTTGTTGTTGTTGCTGTTGCTGTTGCTGTTGTCGTCGAAGTTAGGGTAGTTAAGTTAGTGAAGTTAGTTAAGTTAGTCAAGTTAGTTAAGTTAATCAGTGTCTACTTTTTCGACATCTTCACGTCAAAAAAGGCTCAAAACCCTCAGTTTTTTACACTTTTGACTTCGAAATGTGCTTCGCGCCACAACGGCGTGCACTTTTTCGACACTTTTTCGACATCTGAACCTCCAAAAGTGGTCCGAGACCGTCAGTTTTTAACACTTTTGACTTGGAAATGTGCTTCGCGCCACAACGGCGTGCACTTTTTCGACATCTCAACTTCCAAAAGTGGTCCGAACCCCTGGTGTTTTGTACATTTTGACTTGGAAATGTGCTTCGCGCCACAACGGCGTGCACTTTTTCGACATCTCAACTTCCAAAAGTGGTCCGAACCTGGTGTGTTTTGTACATTTTGACTTCCAAATGTGCTTCGCGCCACAACGGAGTGCAAATTTTTCATCTCTCATCTGGCCAGCTGGCTCCGCACCCGCCGCTTTAGCGAGCCTACTTTTCGACCCTCCGGAGCCCCAAATCATTGGAAAAACACAGTGTTTCGCGACTTTCCTACCTTTTCGCGCATCTGCATCTTCTTTCTTCTGATCTTTTCTCTTCTGACTCTTTTCACCTCTGCTTTTCAACTGTCCATATTGTCGGAAGTTTCACTTCTAAACTTCCTTCGATAATTATATGATTTCCATGAATGTTATTAAGTAATATCCCTCAAGCGCATTCTTAGGTTTTCCATGGATAATATCAACATGATTGGTGAATTACTACATCACTAATTGTTGTTAAGTGAATAAGACCTGAGAAAATCAATGGCCACCGAAATTAAAATCAGTTTAAGGAACTATGGTGTTATATATACATATATATCATCCCGGTGATCACAACACACTAATTGGTGTTTAATTAAAATCACTAACTGGGAAATTACCAATTTGGATTAGACATGAGGGACTATTCACTGAAAAAGACAATTAAATTTGTCATATATATAATTATTTATCCCGACATTATCACTGGACTGGTTGAAGCAAAAATCTTAAGCGGAAATCATTGGTTTCCCCATCAAATGTAGTATAGAGGTTTCCTCTCTTAAACCCTCTCTTAAACCAATCCAATGACATTAATAAAATATTCCCATGGCCATTAATTGGTCATTAATTTAATCTATTTCCCATTGGCAGACTCACCCAATATTAAATGGTCATTAATTAAATCATTTATTGGTATACTAATAATAACACTAATTCGGAAACAATAATATTATACGATATAGTTAAGTGATCATTAAATTGGATGAACTCATTTATGAATGGTCACTTTAACCAATGGTCATGTTCATGTTCCAGTAACATCCAATAACCCAATGGCGAAAACCATTTCAACTCCATGTTTTTTTTTTTAATAAAAAAAATAACATCCAATAATCCCATGTTTAGGTCCCAACAAAATTCAATGGACCTGAATCGATTTCCATCGTTTTCCCCAGGAGACCTCCAGGGTCACCGAGACGGAGAAGCAGCTCACGGCGCAGCTGGCCACGCAGGCGGGTTTGGGCGGCTGAGATCGGTGGGTTTCATCGCCGTGAAATCCGATGGGAATCCCATTGAAATCCCATAAAATCACCACAAATCATAGGAAACCACCTGAAAAAAAAAACGATGTTGGGAAATATGGTGAAATGATGTTGGTTCCATTTATTCATCACCCTTCAATGAAATGATTATCGCCCTCATATTTTGCGGTTTACCCATGATTTTGGTGAATCGTCAATCATGTTCAATCATTAATCATGATTCAGTGATCCTCAATCATTTCACCAATCTATAATTTTGCGGTTTCATTGATGATGATCATATTACATACCTGGACGTTCAATTTCACCAGCAAATCAGTATGTTTTACCCTGAAACTGGTGAGATGGGAAATCGTCCGAGACTTTACTGAAACTTGGTGGGGTGGCAAGAACAGAGGGAAAACCCGCCAGGAAGGAGAACTAGGCATAGGTTCTTCAATCGGGAAAACCCCAACATTTGGAGGGTCATTCCTTTTGGATAATTCTAGCGGCATCATCAACGAAACCGCTGTTGCCAGCATGCCTCGTCCCTCCGCCGCGGCCAGAATGGAGAGCACCTCGCGCTGGCGGAGAAACATAAGGAGCTCAGTCGCTTTTGTCACCAGGGGTTTGGGATCGATATGCCACTTGGTGCCAGGGGTGATAACCTCCGGAATTTGGTAGGTGACCCCTATGGGATATGACTCCTATAACATCTATAACTATAACTATGGTTGTATAATATACTGATTGGCGAAAAAAACTGGCCAAGTCTGGGGCCACAACCGGAATTGGTACAAAACGGTACCCTCTGGTAAACCAACATAACTATGGGAAATCATCATTTTTTATGGGTAAATCAACGAACTTTCTATGGCCATGTTCAATAACTATGTTTGTTTGCCAGAGGGTACATCATTTCTTTGGGCATTTCTAGGGTTTTTGGGGGCCAACGAGATGGCAAGTCCTGTCTGGATTTTGCGGGATCATGAATGGTTGGTGGGTTGGAACATGACTGGATTATGACTTTCCATAAGATATCCTCTGGTGAACTAACATAGCAATGGAAAATCACCATTTTTCATGGGAAAATCCACTATAAATGGCCATTTTCCATTGCTATGTTAGTTCACCAGAGGGTATCCCATAGGATCCATGGTGCTGGTATATATGCTTAACATGACTGGGGTATATTGATGGGATCCATGTTACCATATATAGCAGCACCATGGATCCGTCATGGGTATGGGAATTTCATCATCCCAATTGACGAACTCCATCATTTTTCAGAGGGGTAGGGCTCAACCACCAAGCAGATGATCACCAATGAATGATCATCCTTTGTAAAAATCCCAGGAGGAGAATCATTCTTTGTTTATTCACTTGTAAAACATCCTCTAAGAATTTTTACACCACCAATCGAAACTCTGGTTTTGTCATGAACCTGTTCATGTGATTTGATTTGTTGGTCCATTTGGGGCAGTATCAATACGGGGAAAATATATGAAAATATGATATCCGCAAATCAGAACAGATCCATTTCTATCACCCCGAAATCAACCATTATAATCCATTATATCAACATATATCAACCATTCTGATCATTGAACAAATATTGAAACAAGCACACCATTTTTAAAAGTAGAAGAAAAGGAACAGGTTCCGTTCCATTAAGTTTCCAATAACAGGACTTGGCCGAAGACGTTGACCGGCGCTTTGCAGAGCTCAAGGCTGTCTCCGAGGCACCCAAAAGGGCGGATGTTGCGGTCGCATGAAGAATCATAAGACATCTCAGGCGTGGGAAAACCACAGGTTTTTCTGGTCTTTCTGCAATTGGGAAAGCCATCTTGGACCTTTTTTGCGTGCGAAACGTCGATTTTTTTCTCGAACTGATTCCGATCATCACGAGTTAATGGGAACGTGACTGACAGATGCGAAGGGAAGGAGATGTTGGGCCTTGGGCAGTGCGGACTTCTTGATTCCTTGTTTCCGGCCACAAATCCATGGATCCACAACGTGAATCATATCTCTATTGTGGTGAATACGTGTACGAAAAAAGATCGAAGCTGGATGAAGCTATGTGCTAACAAGGGATGGTTAACAGTTGAACGGCCAAATCTTGGGATCAAAGCCCCATTTTTTGGGGATCGGGATTTTCCCAATGAAATGCACATAGAAATTGGGGATTTACGAGTGAACCATGTGTAAAATAACTGCTGGGCATCGAGACTCGTGCGCCGAGCGCATCGAGATTTTTGCGAAGGCGGAGAAAGCGACGATGGCCTCGCAGCACGCGGAAGAGCAAAAGGCTGCAGAGGAGCAGCGGCTGCTGAGCAGCGACAAGTTCTTGTGGCAATGGAGATACTAAATACGGATCAGTATGGATCAATATGGATCAATATGGATCAATATGGATCAATACCTCCAATTTTGATAAAATATGATAAAATGTTGTGGTAAACCATGGTACCAAAATGTACCAAATGGATCCAAATGGTACCAATGCCACAACGACCATGAACTGGGGATGGTTTCAATCCCGCCCATGGCGGTTTCACTACTTCTCCAGGAAGCGATGGCCGAGATGTCGAAGAGTGCGGAGGCGGGCTGGGTGGGCCTGGTTACCAGGGTGAAGGACCAGCTGGGTATGGCTGTCGCTGTTGCTGTTTGAACTTTTAGGATTGGCTAATAGCCATTCTGATGAATGATATCAATATAATTCAAGAATATTCAAGATATATCAAGCAATTTTGTCTCACAGAGTCTCACGTTTTGATACTTGGGAAGGATGTTATTCAAGATTAGCTTTGATTGGTGATTGAAGTTGCTAATCTACTATTGCTGCCTCAGGAAAGCAAAGATGGCCATTGAATGCCATTGAAAACTCCCATGTTCAATGCAAAGCTCATCAGCAGGGCAATTTCCTGGCCATGGTTTGAATGCCAGAAGTACTGTAGACTTGGCCCTACCATGGGGATAAGTGGTGATGTCACCAAACTTGAGACAATGATCAGCATATTTTGAACACTGGCAAACACCTCCAATAGGAAAAAAACGGTAGTGATTTTGTGAAGATGTTCATGTTCACCGCCTTCTGCCTCCGGTACCTTCGGACTTGTAAAGATGTTTTGTGCCGTTCAAAGTCTATCAAACACTTTTCTCAAGTCTTTATTAGTCTTTCCATCCCCTTCTTTTGTGGCTTCAACCAGTTTGGGCCAGACATGTTTCCCAATCCAAACAAACCAGGCTTCGCAGGCTTCCATGCAAGAGATGCTGGCCGAAATGACGAAGAACACTGAGGCGCCGAGAGGGGCCACGACGGCCACGAGACGGGCTACGGAGCTGTGAGTTTTCACATCCCCTCCAATTGGACTTTTGTGAGATTTGATTGGGTTTAATGGGACATATTAATATATATATATATAATTATATATATATATATTAATGGGATGTAAATTCATATATAATGAACATTAATCAACAACGTAGAAAATATGGGATAGAATGGCGTTTATACTGGGCTATAACTGGGCAAACAATGGGCAACTCACCCACCCTCCATTCATATTTTTTTTTTTAATATATCATTACCATCCAAGTACAACCATTCCCAGAGCAACTAGTCCGCAGTTGCATCTCACTTGCCCAATGTACTCAACCAATGATGGAAGAGAAGTGCATCTGGGTAAGCAGAGACCTACTCACACTCAATATTTAGGGTTTTTATATGTGTTCGCTTTGTTTGAAAGCATTGTTATCATGTTATCCCGATTCTTTGCTTGGGTTTCAGGTATACTAGACCAAAAATGGATTGTATAAATTGGATAAATGATCCCCAACTAGAAGTTTCCTAATTATAATACAGGGCTTACCGCATCATTATAAGAACTTTAAACATGCGCAAACCAACATGTTGGTAAACCCTATTGCCAATACAGAACAAATGAACTAAATGTTTGGTAAACCAACATTATTGAACTAATGAACTAAAGAATCAATTATTAGTTCATTGTTTGGCAATACCAACATCATTGGCGTTTCACGCCCCAAAAGGTTGGTAAAAGTGGCACCCACCTGCGCCTTGCGCCTCGCTGCGCCTCGCTGCGCCTCGCACAAGGCGAAGTTGCAGGAGGAGAAGAGCCGCGCCATGGAAGCAGAGAGCGCTCTGCGCGAAGGCGCCTGTGGGCTATGAAGCCAACGCATCAAACAGGGGGATTTTATTTGATATCTATAAAACCTGAGGTTTTTTTGTTTATGTGCGATTTTTTTTCTTCCTGTTACTGTAACCAGTTTGAAAAGGGAGATCGGCTTTCATATTATTTCATGAAACATTTTGAATTTATATCAGCATCGCACATGACACACATTGTTTTTTGTCTGTCAAACTGATATAATATACGATAGTGAGCTTAGTAGAAAATAAACAATCATGATGTATCTGATGATTGAGGATGATAATCCGGGTAATATGATTTATTGAAAAGTACCTACAAACTGGATCGCAGCTGACTCATATTTGAGGACGGCTCAGCCTCCCACCGTGCTGGGCGTTCAAACTGCAATACTTGTTGAGGAGAAAAAGGAACAACGTCAAGGCAGATTGATTGCAGATGATCAGCAATGACCATGAAGACAAGAACTCCCAATAGTTGGCAATTGAAAGGTTGGAACCGTGTTTCAATGCCTGTCTTGACGATATGAGACATTTACAACTGGGACCATCTTTCAAACCATGAATTCCATGCTACAAACCATTCAGAAATGTGTGAATTTCCGCGCAAGCTTTGTCCATACCCATGGTATCCCAGAGGTATCGAGCGGTAAGATCCAAGGAAAACTCCACAGGGGAACCCCCATGGGATGAAGACTTCAGAGTTTGCAGGTCTAGCTGCCCAGGCGCAGCCTGTGGATGGGGGATCATGACGCATTTTCTCAAGTCTCGACTGAGAATTCGGACATCCTCAGAATGGAAACTGGACATCCTCCTTTCATAATCATAACATATTATAAAGATTTAAGTCGTGTACAGCTAGAGGTTCCATCTCAGGAGTTTCGTCATTAGAATGGCACACCATTCTGACATATTCTGACATTCTGACCCATCAACATAAATCCTTATATAGTTATATATATATATAGTTATATAATGTTATATAGTTATATAGGAGGCACTTCTCCAGTTCTTGTTTTGCAACTGTTTTTTTCGCAAGAAGAAGAGATTAGTTCCATCATGTTCCATCCGCTAGTGACATTGACCGTTAAGCCGCGAAGCGTATGGTGCCACGGTGTATTGACCGTTAAAGAAGTGACTGTTGTGAAAATGTGTGGTTTCTTTATGCTGCAAAACATGCAAAAGCATCATGGAACTGCAAATGTTGGATAGATATTGTATTGCTTTGATTAACCTACGGGTTGAAGCTTCTTGCAGAATTTCCTAGTATTTCCTATTGCAACCCAAAATTCAATTGAAACAGTCTGTAAGTTCGCAAGTCATGGGATGTGGATCTTTCTCCAATTGACTTGGTGCTATGTTTGGAGGGGAAACCAATGGTCGGGGCTTCCCTCCGTTTTTCGTGGCAGGCCTCCCAGGCGTGAGCTGAAGCAGCTGGAGGGATGGAGGGACCACCATATGATACCCTCGCATCAAACATGGTTTGCTGGACAAATCCCCATTTATATAAGATTATATAATATTATATGGAATACTATATGTTTCATATGTTTTTTTTCTGTAATATAATATATATATATATACACATGATTTTCTCTCTTTACTCGCCATAATCATTTATAAGGGATTTTCCATTGCCATGTTTGATGACCAGAGGCAAATATGCCATCAAATTGCCATTGAAATGGGAAAATCATGATTTGGATTAAACCTTGAATGTCGAAGTGCATTCCAGACATGTCAGCTACCCCAAAGAAAAGCAAACTACGTCTTGCAATCAAAAGTTACTAACAGGATTCCACTTCCAAAGGCAAGCACCCGATACACAGACAGCACCCTTGGGAATGGCAAAGTACAGCAAACTCGGTACACAAGGTTGAGAAGTGACCGGTTGCAGAAGGGTGGGTCAAGCCAAGCCCTCTGGCAACCATCACAAATTGGACGATTAATAGCTGGCAAGCACCCTTCCATTGAGACCACATTTATGGATTTGTCAGGGGATGTGCGAAACCGCCCAGCACGAAAGGTCACCGGCCCCCGTGCAGGCTGCCGCACAAGCAGCAGCACAGGCGCAGGCAGGCTATAGATTCAATGACCTGGGTTTGCGATGCCAAGATGCGTTTGATTCAAAATTGTGGACCTCCAAAATTGAATTCATTAACATGAATTATGGAAACTATGATTCTAAATGATTCTAACATATTCTAACATACAATGGCTTCGGACCAGTGAGAATGAGGGATGGTCGGTTTACACCATGAAATTCACGTCTCATGTGCTACTGTACCCATGATGCAAGACGTCATCCATGGTGGGCATCGCCACTTGTTCCAGCAAAAATCAGGATGTAGTTATGGATGACGCAAACAATCATGGTGAAGTTTGCAACAGCTCCTTTCTTGGAAAATATATATATATATATATTGGACAAGAAGACGCGGATACTCCTGTCAACATTTGCAACCCACTGGAGCAGCTTGGGTCCGCTGCCGTGCCGATCATGCACCCCCCAAAGGCATTGGTCATATCAGGACTACGGTCACCATCAGCGAAGGTTTGCAACGTCCTGTAAAACCAGGTGTGACTAAGGCATGATCATCCATGATCATTCTCAATTACATGTTTTACGGATCATCATAATATATCATAATATATCATAATCCTTATGATGATCATCTTAATTCCCATCATAAAAGCATATAGTCAACGGCAGATCATAATAGATGGGTATCATCATCATAGATCGTCAAACATGATAGATCATGAGAATAGATTTAATAGATCGTCTTGGTGGGTATATTGCCATGGCATTTTACAATCCCATGATTTATTGCCATCTGGTTATTTAACATAGCCATGGAAAATCACCAAATTTTAATAGGTAAGCCATCTATTTCTATGGGCCATTTCCCATGGCTGGGCCATCTATACCATGGCGAACTGTTAAATCCCATAGGATCCATGTATGCTATATATGGTAAAACTTACCATCAATATACCCCAAATGTTAGCATATAATATATACCATACATGGATCCTATGGGAATATCCAGAGGGTATTGCCATCCTAAAATCCCCATGGATCCCATGGCATCGGCCTGACACCGAGGCGCAGGCCGCCCAGGCGGACGAGGCCGTGCGCCAGACGCGCGAGGCGGAGGAGCTGCGGAAGCAGTGCCTTGGATGCCCAAAGGAGTTCCGGTTGGTCGGTTGCCATGGAGAAATCGTGTTTTTATGGTGGTTGAAGGGGATTTCATGGTGGTTTTAATGGGTTTTAATGGGATTTCATGTGATTGAGTAGGATTGTTCCAGTGTTATTCCATTGTTGATGTGATTTTCATGTTTGTTAATGGGAGTTCATAGGATTAAACACTTGTTTTTAATGGGATTTTATGGGGATTTGAATGATCTGCAGGGTCTTGCTGGGATTTTAATTGGGATGTTCCTTGGATTCAAAGGGATTTGAAATGATCGGTTTGTAGTGGGGTTTAATGGGAGCTAATGGGATTCTATGGAGATACAGCTTGTATGCTCCATGTCTGGTATTTTTGGCAACAAAACTGGCTGTTTTATGGTGTAAGGATGTGTAAGGTATCCGAGATTTTGGACCATGCTCTTGTACTGGAAATCAGCTGGCCAAATGGGGGTTTCTTGAAATAGGGGATCCCCAAAACCGTAGACACTAATAGACTAAAATGGTGCAATTTTGGATGATTTGGGGGTACCCAAATTGGGAAACGTCCGAATGCATTCAAGCATTGTTGAGCACTCCTTAAGCACCTTCAACTGGCACTGTGACATGGGTAAATACCCATACCCGTCGGTGACATATGGCCGGGACAACTTTCTGAGGATCGCGGAACACACCGAAAAGCTGGAGGTGCGCAGATTGTTGGGGGCATTTGGCCAACTGAGTCCAAAGACCCGATATGTTGATGGAAAGACGTGAGAGAAACTATTGCTGTTTAGCTTGAGGGAATAGTCACATGGCATCGAAAAAACCATCTATCCCATTCAGCAAGAGTTTGACATCAGGGTCGGAATTGAGCACCTAAATAGGTGACTTCGGAATTTGGACCCATTCACTTTCTTGATCCATGTCTGGAAAGTGAATTTCATGTCTGGATGGGACATATATAATCATAATATATATATATATATAAACACAGAACGAACGGAAGCGAAAGTGAGACTTTTCCTCCAGTGAACATGGCATTGAAACACATTTTAATGGCCATTGCAGGAACCTAAATTGGAGGTACCTACCATATATAAGGCTTATATAAGTCTTATTTTTCAGGGAATATCCCCACAAAATATGGTCTTATATAGTCCACTACCTCCATTTTAGGATCCTGAATTTCCCATTGAACATTCGATTCATCGAAGACCTATCCGAAATGGGGGATTGCCGGAGGGTAGTCATTGACCATGATGAACCACCAACCATTGAGGCTTCAATGAGTGATCCAGTAACCATTCAATCATCATTAACCATGATTAATCACCATGAAACCACATTAAAACCATGATGAATCACCATTAAAGCACATTAAACCACCATTGATTCGTTGCAGTTCTAGAGTCAGTTTTTTCCGCCACAGGCAGTGCAAGGCTCCTGCCACGAGGCGGCGTGAATTTGAAACGCTCACGGCCGCATGGTGAAACATGGTCGATTTAGAAAGAATCAATAGCCTCTGGTAATTTAACATAGCTATTGAAAATGGCCATTAATAGTGAGTTTTCCCATTAAAAATTGTGATTTTTGATAGCTATGTTAGTTTACCAGAGGGTACTGTAGTTGATAGTTGGACCGAAAGAATCATTCATTTAGTGAAAATATATAACCTATATAATTTTTTAAAATACCAACTCATTGGTTCTTCAGAAGACAGAAGTTGATAGTTGGTAGATTTAGACAGAATCCTCAGTGATAAATTATGATAAATTGATGTTGCTAAACTTGAGATACGTTGATAGTTTGCACAAACAAAATAATTTAGCAATACCATTTGGTAGATGAACATAGACCCTGAAAATGACCAGTTTTTGGTGAACACATGTGGAAACCAATGTTCCAAGCCCCTGTTTGGCAGGTTCTATGTTCATTTACCGGAGGGTAAATTAAACCTATTTCTATCTCGTCTTTGGGAAATTCCCAGAATGGGTATGGGTCAAAAGTCAAAATTGAAGACTCGGTAGGATCGTAAATCGTCTCATTTTGGTGTACCCAATTCTGCCCCGTACTACTGTACTCATATTTATTTCGGGGTGGACATATGTGAAATGTCAGGTTCTATGTCCAAGTGTGCGCGTGTACTATCCCCAACCTTCCAGTTGCCTTTGAGATACGTAACCGAGGTCATTTTACCAGCCATGATGTTTGTGTTGGTACCCATCTGACAGGTAAGTATTTTTTGAGATATATAGATAACGCATGATAACGCCGAAAAAGATAGAAACGTCAAGTCCTTTTACAATAGTGATACATTGAACCTGTTCTATGCTTTTCTATTGTTTTTCGTATATCAAAGTAGCAAACCTCCTCCAGGCCAAGCAGGCTGCAGAGAAGTACAAGGCGCAACGGAACAGTTTTTTTTCGTTTCTTTTTTGGATGGAGTTGGTATCGGCGAAGCCATGAAAACATGTCAGGATCTTGCTTAATGTCTGTTTTTTTTGACTCTTGGCGGATGTTGCAAAAACAGTAAAACAGTAAACGTCAGTCAGGACACTTCGGGATTGGATATCGGATGCTTTCCGGAATTTTAAGGGATCCAGGGGTATCCGGGTATCCACTATCCAAGTTTGCGGGAGAACTATGAAACGAGGTGACAAAAACTGGGATCCCTGTAGCGGAAACAATAAAGACGATGGGTTTATTTCAGGTTTTGGGAGGTATTTTTCACCGTCTCACAGGGTCCGACCCGATCTTGGCTGTGGGCACTTCCAAGTGATAGTCGTTTGAGCGTCACCCTTCCACCATATAGGGTTGTAAATAAGCAACTTGGAGTGATGACATGATATCACCCCAATTCAAGCGGGCTAAGTGTTTGGTAAGCGGGTGCCAACCCCTCATGACTGGGATATATATATATAATTATATATATATATACAATTATATATATATATTATATTATATATATATACATATAACCCATATATATATAATATATATATATGGGATATATCGCAGGACATCTAACCACTTGGCTAGTGGTAACATTCAAGCGGGCCATGTGGCCTTCGGGGGAGCAGCACAGGAAGAGACCACCAAAGCCATCGAATCAGTGAGAGATGATGCGCTAGGCCGGTGTTGGGTTACAGGACACTGGCAGCAGTTCGGGGGCATTTTTGCCCATGGAGGACTATCATGTTCCTGTCAAACATTAAATGCTAGGACATGAATTGGTGGCCTGATAACTAAAATTAGCCGTGGAATCTAGCATTTGAAGTTTGAAACTCCCAGTTTTAGATTTTCCACAGGAAAAAGGTCTTAAGATGTGTGATTATGTGAAGCAATAAAGCCAGATGTGATCACATGTGAATATTTGTTTCACTTGCAGTGTCATTGCATGTTTGTTATTGTGGTCGTAGCACCATCGAATTCGATTGTCAACAGAGTTGCTGCAAGTGCTGGAAAGGATCCATTGGAAGTTAGGGGCCTTTCTGTCGTTGCAGTCTACTTGGATGCGCATCCCACTTAGCAACTTGGTAGTGGTCAATAGTCATGGTTCTAGGTTAGTTATGTTCGGGATATCGCCAGGTCCCCAGTGATATAGTATGGTGTATATATATATATCATATATACATATTGTATAGAAATATACGGGCCAACCACAGTTTTTCATCCAGGTTTGGTTCCAAGCACCAGGTGCGGTGGCCAGTGAAAGCAAGGAGGCAGTGGCGGCTCTGGAGACAAAGTTTGGCGAGGCTGGTGACGCGCAATTCCTGATGAATGGAGGTTTTTCGCTGGGAACACATGTGAACATCATCGAACTTAGTGGTGATATGGTGGATATTTTATATATATATATATATGTATGTGTATATATATATATGTGGTAGGTCCTCTGGGACCTCTGGGAATATCACATTTGCTTACCCTGGACAGACATCATAGGTAAGTCATCGAACTCAATGGACCGTGGCTTCCGTATGTCAAATGACTGGAGGGTGCAAGTTTTTTGACATCTGACTGGGGATTATAAGTTGTGATTTACCTATGATATATTATGATATATTATGATACCTATTATGATATATTATGACTGGGGATTATTATGATATATTATGATACCTATTGTTTTTACTTCTATTTGTAAGTTGTAAATGCTGCTGGCCGGGTGTTCCTGTAGGATAATTGAAACATATTGAAACCCAGATATATGGGTGAACTAATAATGTCGAATTCGAGGGATGTATTGCGAAGCAGTTCATGGTCGGAAGACGCGACTATTTTGAAGGTTTCAGGGAGTTTCCCTCAAAAAAATAATCAGCCGTCTATTTGAGTCTTGTATTTTTGAGATTTGGAATCCCGAAGATGACCTTGATAATAATTGTACGCTGCAAGTCCCAATTATCACTTTTTTAGTGTATACTCATACTATCTCATACTCTCATCAAATTTCAATACCGGCCCAAATAATCGTACTATCTCGTACTATGATTACCCTCTGGTAAAGTAACAAAACTATTGAAAATCACCATTTTTAATAGGAAAATCCACTATAAATGGCCATTTTCAATAGCTACGTTAAATTTACCAGAGGGTATGTATTGTGTATTGCCTTTCCATCTCGCTGCAATCCAGAAAACGCTGCGTTCGCGGGCAATCTTTGGAAAAATATGTCGGATCAAAGTCTGGTACACGTGTTTTCACATCAAAATAGCGGGTTTTTTGGCCACCTAGCTATAGTCTATATCTATCCCATAGGATCCATGTATGGTATATATGCTAACATTTGGGGTATATTGATGGTAAATGTTACCATATATAGCATACATGGATCCTGTGGGTATTATACCAAAATCTATACCCACTATATCTATACCTCAAAAAGTCTGGTATATCCTAGCATAGTCTGGGGTCATCCCCAGGCATGATACTTTGCTACTCATCCCACTCAAGGCCACCAGCCATAGTGGCCGACTGCCAAGTTCATCGGGCAGGCCACAAGAGCACAAAACGAGATGAAAGACAAACTGGAGCAGTCGCTTGGAACAGAAACGATGAAAAGATGGGGATAGAATGGGATAGATGGGGGGGTTCCTAAGTCATGGGGGTACCCTCTGGTAAACTAAGATAGCTATGGAACATCACCATTGATAATGGGTAAATCAATGTAAATCAACTATAAATAGGCCATTTTCAATAGTTATGTCAAAGTACCAGAGGGTACATCAGATCATTCAAGTCATGGATGACCATGACTTAGTATTAAAACCCATTGCCACTTGGGGAATTTACATGAATTTACCATTTTAAGAAACCCCTAGATGATGAAAGATCGAATGATCTGAAGATATGGCTTGGGTCAATGTCCCAATGAAATTGTATGCCTCATGACAAGTTGGGGGCGTTCCACAAAGAATTTTTCGCACCTGGGAAAGAACAACTAAATTGCGACCATTGCATTTTTTTAACATGTTTTAACCATGAAGGGCCTGATTGGGAAACCAGAATTTTGAAGGTAAACCTTGGTTTGGTATTACAATTGTATATAGTACTAGCAGATTAGAAATGGTACTTTATGGTGATATTTGAGCTACAAATGCGGGAATGAGTGCACGCATTGATCATACCATGCTAAAACCTAAGAGGAATCTGACCATTTGTAGATTGATTTCCAAGGAAAACCATGGGGTTTCCACATATCGGGTAGATGGTAGCTGGCCCCCTTCACCTTTTGTGATGGCTCCCAGGCTGCAAAAATCCGACGAAGATTTCATGCAGGCGCGGTAGAATGTAGTTATGTGACAAATTGCATAGTGGCATGTGGGAACCTCTAAAAACATCTAAAAACGAGGTGCCTGAAATCTCATGGTTGATGATGTGTTTCAATCATTTTTGGATTTTCAGCCAACCTCCATTATCTGGACAAATTCATGTCTTCGGACACTGTCAAAGAGTGGCATGGCGATCAAGAAGATGCATCGTCAGGGATGTCGCCCCAAATGCCAGAGATGAAGTGAACATCTTGAGGATGGCACATCCCATTTCCAGTTTTTGTTCCACTTGATCAGTTAATCCCATTTTTTGAGACAAGAAGATAAGTTGATATGAGTTGATCCCATTTTTTTGAGACAAGAATGAGAAGAATGAATTATAATTTATAATTAATATTAATTAATTACTTTCTTGGACCATCTTGGACCTCCAAGGCACAGTTCATGACGCAACACCCTTCCGGAGGATTTTTATTGAAGAATATTCCTTTCAGGTCAGGGGTTTGACTACATATTAATGAGGGCATGGGAAGGTGTATACGGCATTAATAAACCCAACTGCATTCCCAAGTACTAATAGGTTGAGTTCCCCTAAAATAGCATAGACCCTGCCAAATAGGGGGTTGGAAGATTTACTTCCCACTAAAAAGATCTATATAACAAGGGTCTTTTTCAGGGACTATTAAAGATTTGTTGGAGAGGTCTCGGCCCAAATCTTACCAGCTGGTGGACCTGTGTCAGCTGAAGTTTGGGAGCTTGTTTCACACCTGCCATGGAACCCCCCGGGGTCTTTGTGTTCGGTTCACCTATCTGGCTTTGTTGCATCCCTCAGCGGGGTGGAGCTGATTCCTTTGGCGGACCTTCGGTCATTGCATACTACCCAGATCTTTCCGTCATTGTCCTGCTCGACCACCTGAACTCCAACTCCAAGGGCTTGGTCATCATACTGGATTATTGCACTTCCTTGTGCACAGAGACGGTTTCCGAAGAGAAGTTCATGAAAGGCCTCGTCAGCTTGGAGCTTAGAGGTGCTTTCTTTATTGATTTCTTTCCTTTGGTGCAGGCTCCGGCCATCTCTGTTGCCAAGAATTTTTCTGGTTATGACCGCTTGCTTGATGGAGGGCCACTCCGGATGGAAAGCGATGAATTTGGGTCTTGCTTTGCTCAGCAAAACTTGCTGTTGACTGACGCCATGTTGACAAACTTCGTTGTGATGGGTTTCTTTTGCCTGCTTCAAAAATCGCATGCTTGGGCTTGGACTCATGGACCTTTCCTTTCCCGGATTGACAACGGATCCTTGATCACATCAGTTTGCAGCTGACATATAAGTGCACCGGATTCATGGCAGTGCCGTTCATTGCATTCAATCTGTGCAACCGATGGCGACCTTGCCGAGCGAGACCTGAGCCTGCGGGGCCGCACTGTCGTGGTGTTTTTCCCCTCCTTGCTTTTTGTTTGAGTTAGTCCGTCCCTGCCAGTACACGCCTGGAAGAAGTATTTTGGAACCTTCTAGCATTCCGGGAGCCCAAGGCTCTAACCGCTTGAAGGCTTCCACGCAGTTAATGCCTGTCAGCAGTTTGTACAATAGTCATGGACGGTGGCCAAGGGCAAACTCCCTTGGCCACCTTTGAGGTGAGTGCACTACAGGCTGTTCAACGGCCGACCGTGTCGGCTTGACCTGACTTTGGCCGCGCTGCTCTGCTGCCGCCGAGCACGCGGTCGCCAAGCACGTCCGAGCTAAAGATTTGTTGGAGGAAATACTGTATTCCTCATTATCATATGGTACCATAAAATCACACTGGCCAAGTACTTACTTTTTAACAGCTCTCTTGAATAACTTATGGCGCTTTGTTCCTGCCTGTGGGTGTGCAAGAACAGAAATGCATAGCAGCTGACAAACCAATCCGGTTTGGATTTGGCGGCTGATCAAGTGACATTCCGAATGTCACTTGATCAGTCGCCAAATCCAAGTGTACAGGTCACTTGGAGCTATCACGTCTCTTCTTTTAGCAAAGAACTTCGGAAAAAGGTAGGCCAGAACTCCAGGACATTTTGTGTATGATCCACATTTTGCTTGCATGATCTTGCATGTATAACCACCCTAGCGATTGAGATGAACCTTGGCAGCTTTGGCTAACTGGCCAGCATAGCACTCTGAAACTTCTCCGATGCATTCTCCAAATTGCTATATTTCACGCGGCAAGATTCAACGTTGGCAGAGCAATGCATACGCAGCATCATAGCATTGTCATATCATATCTTATCTTCATATAATTCGT
>CAMXCT020002887.1:58739-83185 GCA_947184155.2 Cladocopium goreaui | reverse complement strand
TTGAGTTAATTTTAAGGGTGACGCATTGCCTTATTGCAATGCAGCCAGACAACGACAGTATCGCAATCATGGCGATGATGACCTATTGAAATTCTACAGTTTCCATGAAGCTAAGCTATTATTGGCACGAGTCAATCTGGACTTTTGAGGTGGCAGGACATACATTGCTCCGCGGTTGCCCCCATCGCAGGACTCCTTATCGCGTTCCGAGAACGGATGCCTTTGCCGCCTGGAACGATTGGTGCAAGTCCTGCGGGGGACGAGTTTTCTGCTGGGAGCACCCAACTATGGCACCACTCTTTGGGCCGCTGGGCAGCAGGCTTTTTGTTCTGGAAAACGACCGCAAATGGTTTCCAAATGTGTCCAATCAACATGGTTACTATGATCATCATATGGAGGTTTCCTAAGTCATAGGGGGACCCCTTCTATAAATCATCCATTTATAGATGGATTTTCCATGAAATTCCAACCATCCAGCTATTGGGGACCCCCATTT
Source organism: Cladocopium goreaui (assembly GCA_947184155.2). NCBI lineage: Eukaryota > Dinophyceae > Suessiales > Symbiodiniaceae > Cladocopium > Cladocopium goreaui. The sequence goes on along the minus strand of CAMXCT020002887.1, from coordinate 82,689 downwards.
TAGGAAACCTTCATATGATCAATATATCAATAGCGAATAATGAATGCATATATATAGAGGTGTCCATAGTCATGGGGGTATATCCCAAAATCATCCAGTCATTAGACCATGACTTCGTATTGAAACCACCACTGTGATTCTTTAGAAACCCCCAAAAGACCTGAAATAAATTAATTATATGGTAAAGCCAACATTAAACAATTCTCTGGACCAATACAAAATCCAATGATTAGTAGTGGAATAGTGTTGGGATACACACACACACCCTCTGGTAATCAAACGTGAAGCCACTAAAATACCCTGGTTGATCGGTCTTTTTGGGAGTTCTACACTGGGATCTTTGGTGATAATGAATTAACCCAGCATAGTAGGGAAATTTTTCAACCAAACAATATCATGAGACTGGATAGGGGTATGTTTTACGGCTGAAATGATTAAGATGATGGTTACTAGGGGGAATACCCAATTGCGAATCATGGCCCTATTTCAATGGTTTGATGCTAGAACAATTCAACCAGAATAAGATCTCTAAGCTCTTGCGGCTGGGGTCAGGCACGGGAACCCGCTTGGATCCAATGCCAACTGCCAGAAATGAGTCTGAAGTAGGAGCAGAAAAGATGTCATAATATGTTTCATGTATGGCTAAAACAAGATGTACCAGCCCACAACATTGGCCATGCTCTCGTATTTTACAATCATAAACTAGGGGCCAAAGACCCAGTCAGACTGGGAGCTGTAGCAATGTGGGTTTGTCTGAAATAAGGCATCCAGAAAAACTACTTGATTATCATGTTCTCATAGTTATGGGCCTAACTGGTTTAACGGGATTGTAATAATATATAGTTGATAAGCTTAATTACAGGAGTTATAATCCCATTTATATAACTGTTTAGGGTCATGATTTATAAGCTTAACTATAGGAGTTATAATTCCATTTATAACTGTTTAGGGCCATGACTGCATGGTATAATAACCATGACCTAAAAGGCCCACTGCCCAATACCTACATCCCATGATTGCTGGCTAATTTCCGCCGTAGAAAGTGGATTACATATCCCAGTAGATCTCCGTTGTTGTGCTTGGTCTTATACTCTCTTTTTTTTTGGTGAGGTGGTTTATATAATGTCTCCTGTATGATGGACACCCACTATTGATTATTTGCACAACATCTGAGGATGATAAACCCCCAAACAAAGCATGCGCATTGACGGACCTATCATGTTTGTGTCGCCCTTTCTTTATAAGATGATGATGTCCAATATTTGTACAACATGCCATCCACAGCCTCTAAATTTATATGATATGAAACCCATGTTCATGGCAATATGTGCTGAAAATCATCAAACTCCTCATTAATTCATTAATTTTGGGTGGAACAAAGTATATTTCAATTCGAGTTTGTTGGAAAATAGCCCCCCCCCCCAAAAAAAAAAACAGTGGTTTGAATTTTCAAGTTCCCTAAAGAAACGCCACAAGTTCGTGGTTAATCTCCCATTTTTTAAACACGCCCCACATCCCATATCAAATTTATAGGTGAATCTGTATGAATCTATCATATATATATATATATCCTGCCTGTATAGAAAGATATGGATTATTTCTAATCTGAGTATAATACCCTTATTTTTTTGGGGTGTGTTTCTTAAAAATCTCCAACAGACCAGAGATCTCCCTAGGCTCAGATGGCTGAAGACTTACTGGAGAAGCACTTTTTCGGGACCCTTTGAGGGCCGTGTTCGGACTTGATCCAACAGGAGTTTTAAGGCAGTTCTACAGATTAATATAGTTCCACCATGTACCCTCTGGTAAACTAACATAGCTATTGAAAAAAAATACATTTACCAGAGGGTTTTTCTGCATCTTCATATGACCAGCATCGTTCTTAATATAGTTCTACCATGCTGGTCTTTAATGATAGAAATTCTTCATCAGGATTAGTTCTTCACCAGTCATCGAGTCATAGTGATGATTGATTTGACAAAATGAAACAAGTACTGCAAGTACCATCTGGTTATTTAACAGTTCGCCGTGGAAAATCACCATGTTTAATAGGTAAACCATTTATTTCTATGGGCCATGGCTTCCATGGTTATGTTAAATAACCAGATGGTATGTGTTTAGCAAGACTACATGCATGTATTATATAAATCTATGAACATGTGGTATTCAAACATGCGGTGTTTACCCGTGATTCATGGTGTATTTTACCGGATGAACATTCACATACATTCACTATGGCTTTGGTTTCACCCTGTGTATTATATAAATTTATTATGTTGTTTCGTGTTTCCTATACAAAGAGAAATCATGTGCAGGTAAGAATGGCAGAGAATATGCATCTTGATTTGTTTATATAGCATGTTTCCTTCCGCAGTTCGACGTAGCTGCTTGGTTTTCTGATGATAGACCTATAACTTCTCGCTCCGTTGGCCAAAATGGAGGGTTTTGTCCTCGTCCGCGATAGGATTCTTCCGGTGGGAATTGACAACAGGGAAACATCATGATTTCAGGCAACGCCTTCCAGAGAAGAGAGGGTACCCAAGATCTCTCCTGTTTCCCTGTGGAATCTCCTGGAGATTTTCAGCATCAGATGCTCTGAAGAGATTTAGTTTATGCCTAGTTTAGGGGCTCGGAGGGCCTTCCAGTGAAATCCAACGAGAGAAGTTGTATCAAGTTCTTTATGTTGTATGGGCAGTTTCAAGATGTTTCAAGTACATTGAAGCTGGTTTCTAGTGGTTCATACCGGCCATTTCGGTGCCTGGATCGATTTCTTTGCGGACAAAAATCCGCAGATTTTCCCTCTGCCGACAGCGCGAAGCGCAGCCCATTTGTTTGGCGTCACCGCGCTCTTGTCCTGGCAGTGTCACAGTGTGGCGAGATTTCGAACGCGCTCATGGTTGGTGGGTGGCGAGGGTTTGAATGAAAGCAATGGAATCCAAATCACAAAATCGCGACGTTTTTGTTTGCCCTTGTTTGATCTGTTGGGTTGATATTGATCTGGGTAAATTATAACGACCTCACTGCGACCTCGCTGAAATCATGGTTAATAAGGGGAATCATCCCCAAATGGCCTTAATTCAGGTTAGTGAATTATTTCACTAGATGGTCTATGAAAAATCGCGGCGATAGGATTCTTCCGGTGGGAATTGACAACAGGGAAACATCATGATTTCAGGCAACGCCTTCCAGAGAAGAGAGGGTACCCAAGATCTCTCCTGTTTCCCTGTGGAATCTCCTGGAGATTTTCAGCATCAGATGCTCTGAAGAGATTTAGTTTATGCCTAGTTTAGGGGCTCGGAGGGCCTTCCAGTGAAATCCAACGAGAGAAGTTGTATCAAGTTCTTTATGTTGTATGGGCAGTTTCAAGATGTTTCAAGTACATTGAAGCTGGTTTCTAGTGGTTCATACCGGCCATTTCGGTGCCTGGATCGATTTCTTTGCGGACAAAAATCCGCAGATTTTCCCTCTGCCGACAGCGCGAAGCGCAGCCCATTTGTTTGGCGTCACCGCGCTCTTGTCCTGGCAGTGTCACAGTGTGGCGAGATTTCGAACGCGCTCATGGTTGGTGGGTGGCGAGGGTTTGAATGAAAGCAATGGAATCCAAATCACAAAATCGCGACGTTTTTGTTTGCCCTTGTTTGATCTGTTGGGTTGATATTGATCTGGGTAAATTATAACGACCTCACTGCGACCTCGCTGAAATCATGGTTAATAAGGGGAATCATCCCCAAATGGCCTTAATTCAGGTTAGTGAATTATTTCACTAGATGGTCTATGAAAAATCGCGGCGATAGGATTCTTCCGGTGGGAATTGACAACAGGGAAACATCATGATTTCAGGCAACGCCTTCCAGAGAAGAGAGGGTACCCAAGATCTCTCCTGTTTCCCTGTGGAATCTCCTGGAGATTTTCAGCATCAGATGCTCTGAAGAGATTTAGTTTATGCCTAGTTTAGGGGCTCGGAGGGCCTTCCAGTGAAATCCAACGAGAGAAGTTGTATCAAGTTCTTTATGTTGTATGGGCAGTTTCAAGATGTTTCAAGTACATTGAAGCTGGTTTCTAGTGGTTCATACCGGCCATTTCGGTGCCTGGATCGATTTCTTTGCGGACAAAAATCCGCAGATTTTCCCTCTGCCGACAGCGCGAAGCGCAGCCCATTTGTTTGGCGTCACCGCGCTCTTGTCCTGGCAGTGTCACAGTGTGGCGAGATTTCGAACGCGCTCATGGTTGGTGGGTGGCGAGGGTTTGAATGAAAGCAATGGAATCCAAATCACAAAATCGCGACGTTTTTGTTTGCCCTTGTTTGATCTGTTGGGTTGATATTGATCTGGGTAAATTATAACGACCTCACTGCGACCTCACTGAAATCATGGTTAATCAGGGGAATCATCCCCAAATGGCCTTAATTCAGGTTAGTGAATTATTGTTATTTACCCAGATTGATTGAACGGATTTTACATTGGTGGTGAAATTCACCAACATTCACCAGCCAGATTAGTTCTGTGACGTGTGCCAGGGCCAATTTAAATCCCACAGACTCTTGTCGGGATGTGCTGAAATGTCTCGCTGGAAAGTACCACATTTTGTTTGATGTTCCCATCAAAACTCAACCGTTCGGTGATTTCCCAGCTACAAAGTGGGACCATGTTTGATTGCCCTCTGGTAAACTAACGTAACTATGAAACATCACCATTTTTAATGGGTAAATCCACTATAAATTGCCATTTTCAATAGCTATGTTAGTTTACCAGAGGGTACCTCTGGGTTTCAAAAACAAAAGTTCTTTCCCCAATGTCAGTGTCGACCTTTGGAAAGGGCCAAAGGTTTGTTCTCGGGTGCTTAGGCTTGAAAAGATAAGGTTTCATAAATCAAATTGTTGCAATGGCTGTTTGCCGGTTTGGCCTGAAAGTAGGATACTCCAAATATCACAGTTGATCATCATTTCCTCCCTTTTCAGCGGCTTTTTTTTGGGGAATCCGTGGGTATCCCACAATTTAAAAACAAGCTGCCACCACCTGACAAAAATTTGGTCGATCTTGGCTGATAGATCCAGAGACTTCCGAAGCGAAGATATGGCTGAATCAATAAATGGTAGATTGTCGTATATCAAGTTAAGTTGGCTATCGCAGTAAATACATTATAATTCATATAAATATATATATATATATTATTTATATATATATATTATACATATGTATAATAAATAGAATTTATACATATGTGCGCACTCGTATCACTAGTACCACGTCGGTTGACTTTCCCACCATTTCTTGCATTTGTTGGAACCCGTCCAACCCAACCCCCAGCAGCAAGGTCTGAAGTGAAAGAGCTGGGCAGTGGCAAGGCAGAATCACTGGCCCAAAAAACAGATAGAAATAAGGAACCATTCGCAATGCATGTGATCAAGTTTAACTAGTTTAAACTTTCACACATCCTCAAGCCACAAACCATCCTTAACATCACCATAAATGCGTGTTAAACATCATCCCCATTTTTTGGAATGGTAGGTTCATTCAAGATACTGCTTTTGGTGAGTGAACATAAGATGTAACTGGCTAACAGGCTCATTGGGGATTATGAAGTGACCCTCATAGGAATATTTACTCAGCAACCAGTATAATGGGATGGAACAGGGGAAATGTGCATGGCTGGTTTACCATTGGTAAACCAGCCATGCCAATTTCACAACTACCGGGGAAGATGGTCATGATTTGCACCCCATTTATGGTGATAGGGCTGGTTTAAGCTTGCGAGTCTACCACATAACTAGCGATGGGGGATTTTGAGGGATGGCAAAAAAAAATCCCATGAGTTTCGATGATGATCAAGCATCATCAACTATGTCATTATGTCATAAGTGATGGTCAAGCATCATCAACTATGTCATTATGTCATAAAATGTTTCTTTTGCATTTGTATTTTTTTGTTTTTACTATATACCTTTTACAGTATGATTTCATAATCATTGATTATCAACAATAAGGTTATAATTTGATCGCCTTTTTGATCATATTATACCCAGTTATTCTCAGGTGTGTGATTACTATTCTAGGTTAACCAACTGGATGGGTACTTTTATTCTTTAGTCACTATTTTTTCTGTGTTTTTACTAATTCATTTTATGGTTTCCAGAGGTTGGCTAAAATCCCCCTTCACAACTTTAGTCTTTTGGCATCAGATTATCTACGTTCACCAGCTTTTTTTTTTCTGAATAACCGATCTTCGGGATCTGGGATGATCTCGGGGGGTGACCTGGGTGGTGCCAACTATACACTCCAACAATATTTACGGGTTACATGTATTTACAATCAAGTACAGTTGGATTTACATGTATTTAATATTGGTTAGAAATGATTGTATTTATTTATACACATACACACAAACACACACACTATCTCTATAAGTTTGATATGTATGTATATATATATACATATGCATAAAGTGTTGCAAACAGAATTAACTTATTTACATAGACTAGGAATATACATCTTCACATGCCCACTTTCCATCGCGTTTAAACGGCCGCACCAGCGACCGAAAAAGCGACTAGCCAGTTGATCCTACCCATCGAAGAAGCCGGCGCAGAGGTGTAATGGGATGACTTGGGGGTGCTTTTCACTTCGTAAATGGCTTATACCCCGAGTAACAATTGATGGAATATCCCCGCTTATGGGATGAAATATGGGTTATACGGTTATAATATATATATATATATATATGGATTATACACCACTTAGAAAGTGGGATGCACATCCAAGTAGGGATATAATAGAGATAATGATGGTATACCCTCGGATAAACGTTTACACAACAATGGAACACCACCATTTTTTATGGGTAAATCTATAATAGGGATTGTTCAGCCATCTTTGACAACCGCAGTGCAACCAATAATTCACGGGATAGTTAATGCGTTAAAACCACCCTTGATTACTTTCACGCATTCACATAGATATTGAAAGATATAGAACATCCAGCATGTGGAGTCATTATTTCCTTGGAACCCATGGATATGGATTTTCAACAACGAAAAACATGTTGTTAATGTGCTGAACTTGGAGGATCCGAGTTTTTTTTAACCGGTGGTTTTTTGGGGTCACCCAGCATGATCACTGGGAACATCCAGGAATAATTTACCAATTTTTCTGGAAAACCAAAGGAACTAAGGCATTTCCAGAACTAAAATATGCAACTTTTAGAAGAGTTTAGATCTACTCGTCATGAAATGCCTTGGATGTTAGGTTTAGTTGTTTTAATGTTCTCTCCTTGAATGTAATAATCAGATCACAGTGATAGAACATTCTAAGCGGATGTGGGACAAGTCATTTCGCGGCCAAGGATTCCGAGTATTCTTTGGATCAAACCCCGCAAACCAGACCTCGTTGACGACTCGTTGGTCTATGAAAAATCGTGGAAATTTGGGTGTTCAATAGCCTCTGGCAATTTGACGTCACTAAGGAACATCATCAATGAACATCATGACTTTCTCCAAGGGTATTTTCTGGTAAACCAACAGATATCAACACTTCGACCCTGAAATTCAGCCATAAATATCGTGATTTCCGAGTGGTTTCCCTAATTTTCCAACCCCCAAGGCCCCAACCCCGATGGCAGGGTCGTTGACCTCCATCCCAGATCGCGCCAGGCGGCCGTTGCGGCGCCGGACTTCATGAACGCAGCGCGATGTGTTGCTGGGTGACCCAGGTGACGATGTTGACGAAGGTGGCACAGGGGAATGACATGATCCCAAAAAACAATACGTTCCAAGATGTTTGAATCATTTTCTTGCAAAGACCTCATTCTTGCAGGCAATCTGGTCAATTTCACCATAGGTCACAGGCTGAGTTTGCATTTTCCTTCTGACCTTGGCATTAAGAGCATGCCATTGTTCTGGGCACACTGTGACTTGTTAGTTCAACTGATTGAAAGCACACATACATTGAAAAACAAACAACAGGCTGAAAATAAACATGTTTTCACCAGATGCCTATTGATTTAGAGTTTAAAGTTTAAACCCATATTTGTGATATGGATTTCACTACGGTTTTTGCTTTGGCTTGCTCAAACTGATAAACCATCCCCATATTTGGGTGACTATTCCATTCCAGTGATGTCAGTGGTGAAACATCGTAACCTTAGTTTTTTCCCGGTTGTACCCACAAACCGTTTGACGTTCGCACCGGTTGTGTAACATGGATTGCCAGCAACCCATGTGACTTTCAGCTTAAGTCTTCATGATAAAAGATGTTTCACCAGTCAAGTAGTCAAGTTCTGCCATTTCCAGACAAGCCCAGTGCCGCACTGTTGATGGTTCTGAATCTCCCCATGATTGCTGGCAAGGAAAAATCCCCGTTCTGTATCAATGGTGGCAAGAAAACCACAAGAACCAGAAAAAACCGGGCATATGCCATCCATAAAATTCACCATCAAGATGGTTATGTCATAGATACACTACACTCAATTGCATTCAATTACATTCAATTACACTACACTACATCATACTACACACTAGAGTCCAATACACTACAACTACAACTACAACTACAACTACACTACGCTACCTTCCACTACACTACACTACATTACACTACACTACACTACACCCAACTACAACTACACAACTACACAACTACGCAACTACACTCCACTACACTCCACTACACCCCACTACACTAAATTACACTACACTACACTACATTCCACTACACTACACTACATTCCACTACACCCCACTAAACTACACTGCATTACACTACACTACATTCCACTACACTACACTGCACTACATTCCACTACACTACACTACACTACACTACACTACATTCCACTACACTACACTACGCTAGCTACCACTACAACAACAACAACTACAACTACAACTACAATACTACATTTACACTACGCTACACTACACTATACTAATTACACTACACTACAGTAGAGTCCACTACACTACACTACACTACGCTGAATGGCACTGCACCACAGATAGACAGATAGATAGATAGGTAGGTAAATAGATAGACAGATAGACAGATAGATAGATAGACAGATAGACAGGTAGACAGCTAGACAGATAGACAGATGAAAAAAGAGAGAGAGATAGAGATAGATAGATAGATAGATAGCTAGGTAGCTAGGTAGCTAGGTAGATAGGTAGATAGGTAGATAGGTAAGTAGATAGATACATAGTTAGATAGACAGATGAGATAGATAGCTAGCTAGATAGATAGATAAACAGGTAGACAGATAGACAGATAGATAGAGAGACAGGTAGCTAGATAGATAGACAGATAGACAGAGAGACAGACAGATAGACAGATAAATAGATAGATAGTTAGATAGATAGATAAACAGATAGATAGATAGATAGATAGTCAGATAGATAGATAGATAGATAAACAAATAGATAGGTAGATAGATAGATAGATAGTTAGATTAGATTGGATTAGATTAGATTAGATAGATTAGATAGATTAGATAGATTAGATAGATTAGATAGATTGGATAGATTATAAGATAGATAGATAGATAGATAGATAGCTAGATAGATAGATAGATAGATAGCTAGATAGCTAGATAGCTAGATTGATAGATAGATAGCTAGATAGCTAGATAGCTAGATAGCTAGATAGCTAGATAGCTAGATAGATAGATAGATAGATGGATGGATAGATAGATCGATAGATAGACAGAGAGAGATAGATGGATACATAGATAGATAGGTGGGTAGGTAGGTAGATAGTCAGAGAAAGAGACAGACAGAGAGAGAAAGAGAAGAGACCTCAACCACCTGTCGGTCCATCAGTGGCTTCGCTCTGCCATCCGTGATTCACAACAACCAACCTCTCCTATAGGTTTCCTATTTTTTAAACTTCCGCCACCGCCTTGTGCGGTACTACTGGTAGATGATCTATCAAATAGATTTAAACAGTATATTATCTATTTAGTTGAATTTCCTTGAGTAGTTTTTATTTTTGAATTTACCATATATATAAATATATCCCATGAAAAATGGTGAATTTTCCAACCATGGTTTCACCCTGGTATGACTGATTCCTATGCGCTGTGACCTTGCCTGGTTGTGGGTCTTTTTCATGTTGTTTTCTCCTTCTGCCTTGATGTTTGGTGAAGCAACTTGTTCCAACTTTTGGTTTCGTCAGGTCATGTGGTACAATCCTCTGTGATTGTATGCGTAGAATTGCATATGCCTGTGCAGGTTTTGGTTCAAGAGGATCAGGTTGCTTGTGTAGTGCAAAGGGATGGAGTCGACTCGGCTGACTACCGTAAAGGCTGTGTCGGCAGGAGCCTTGTTCATCGTGGCGTTGAGTGGCGCTGCTTTGTCAAAGTGTGTGGCGAATTTCTCTCCGAAGATCGTTCGAGTTTCCAATGCCCTGGCTGGTGGAATCCTCTTGGCTGTTACCTTGGTTCATATGCTCGCTGATGCCAGTGACCAGATGGAGGAACCGGGAGTTGCCATGGCAGTCTTCTTGAGTGGAAACAAGTCGGCCGAAGCGTTTCCATTGGGATATGTTCTGCTGGGTATTGGTTTCCTCACCATTCTCTCAGTGGAAGTCTTTTTGCTAGAAAAAGAATCTGAAGCTCATGTGATGGAGGACTCCGGTTCAGAGAATGAGTCAAATGCGGATGAGCAGCCTCGAGCCGTCCTACCAGGGAAGTCCCTCACAGCAGGTATGTCGGCTCTCGTAGGCCTATGTCTGCATTCCTTCATTGCGGGAACTGCCACTGGAGCTGCAGATGATATGTCCGAATTCTCTGAAGTCTTGATTGCAGTCATTGCGCACAAACTGTTTGCCGCCTTCTCTGCTGGATCTTTGCTGCTGGACACGGTATCTGTGAGAGCCTGGTGGACATTGTTGATTCTTCTTTCCTTGATGACTCCATTGGGCATAGGACTTGGTACTTTCCTCGCAAGCAGCTTTGAGGGAGCCGGTGCTGCGGCCTTGATTTGCTTTGCTGCGGGCAGTTTGTTGTGTGTTGCCGTGTATCATATGCTACTGCCTTCATTGATTCTTGGAAAGGGCAACTGGAAGAAGCGAAGTTTCCTGGCATCTTTCTTTGGATTCTGTAGCATGTCCCTCCTGGCTGTTTGGTCGTGAGATCATGTGAGATCATGTGAGATCATCGATCTGCCGGAGAACTAGGTGATGTAGAGGGGTGGTGTTGTCGCCATGTGGCACGATTGCACGACCGCTCCGCTCTCAAAGGGCGACAAAATGAGGAGACCGACTCCAAGGGAATCATGATTATTCATAATTCACTCTAGGTCGACATACATCAAAATACTCTGTGGATCAGAAAAATTCACCTTTCAACACTTCCAGCTTCAACACTGGATTGCTTTTGTCAGATGACACCAATATATTCCAATTGCTCATCATTCACTGGTTTTCAAACAGTCAGCGTGATTACATATGGGTATGTGTCAATACCTATGAAAATACCATTTGGTATGGGGGTTATTCACATCCATAAATCCCAGCTATTTTGATGTGAACTACAGGGGTACAAGGTTTTGACCCACTGCCATATGGTCATCTTTTGGGAAACGCAACGAGGTGCTGGTCGCCACCGGCGCAGCGAGCGCCGCGACGGTCGCCACGGCCCTGGCCGAGCCGAGGCCGGCGTTTTTCAAAAAGCCCAGCAAAATGGGTAGCCTCTGGAAATCAAACTATGGGAAAACCATGGGTAAAAACGTGATTTATATGGAAAGATCCAGCATTTTTAATGGGTAAATCATTCTGTTTGATAATGGATGATAATGGATGGCTGAATAGGAAACTCATTCTGGTTGGTGTTGACTGGAACATGAATGGATGATTGTTCCATGAATATTAATATTGGGAATTTCATGATCCCAACTGACGAAGTCTATGATTTTTGAGAGGGGTAGGTTGAAACCATCAACCTGATTTGTTTATCCAATTTTTAAGATGTTCATGAGTTCATGATGTTGATTTCATCATTTTTTCAGCATCGAAGACATCGACAGGCTAGTTTAACTAGCGTAAATTGGAATTTTAAGCATCAGGAATGGGGATTTCAACCGTAGTTAATAATATATGATCCATCAACAGTGATGAATAATGGTTTTGTTTTAATGATTTTGAACCATAGTTAGGGACAGAAAAAAATCAGTTAGACTGTGATCCAACTGCTGGAGTCTTACAGTGGGGATTTTCACAGTCAAACATGGTGGTTTAACCATGGAAGCGGACATTGGTTTAACATGAGCTCAAAACGTTTTCAAGTATACCCTCTGGTAAACGTTTACATAACTATGGAAAATCACCATTTTCAATGGGAAAATCCACTACAAATGGTCATTTTCAATAGCTATGTTAGTTTACCAGACGGTATTTGTAGTGAAGAATATTCTGATCAGTTTCATAATCATTTAACATCAAGCGTGTCACATAAGGACATGTAAAGAATTGCACACCCATACCTTTTGATTTAGCGAATGTTCCCCGACATAGACTCAGACCTGACATGTGTTTTTTGGGTAACTCAAAATCCTTAGATATAGGTACTTGTACTTGAATGGATCCTTTTTGCAGGGCACGAATCTATGTCAGACTGGTGCCTCCAAAGTGAATATGCACAAAGTGCTTGGTGAATTTAAATAGCCAACAAAATTCGAGGGCTACAATGAGCAATCAGTCCGAAGTCGAAGTCTTGGGTGGTTGCTGGTTTCGTTTTGCCTAAATGACCGCATTTTTGAGGGAGATGGCTGACATCTTCTATATGATTTGTATATTGGCTATAAGGCTATATAAGGATTGTAAGGCAGGATTCCCAGTTTTGTAGAGTACCATGTACAGAAGTGTTCATGAACCAGCATCGAGGATGTCCCCCAGTTTTTGTCAGATTGTCAGAAAGTGTAAGCTTCAAGGTGCCCCAATATTAGATATTGATTACAGCTTGGATAGTAATTCCATCTTAGTTATCTAACCCAATTGCCAAGCTATTACAAGGGAGTGATTCAAAATTAGCTGTTCTGGAAGAAACATACCCTTGATAGGAAATATTGACCAAGTTTTTACTGCGGATGAATGATGAAAGACAACAATTTCACTGCCACGTCCCTGGAATAGTGATTCACAGGGGGTCACTATCCCAAACAAATCTAATCTAATCCGCATTTCAGGTTGGTTTATTCTATTTACTTGACTCAGAATTATGGTCCATTCATCATCAATCATGCATTTATCATCCACCATGTAGGTCCTAGACGGTTTATCCCTCCCACTATCTTACTGGTGCGTTTTACGTAGGGAATGGATGGGTTGCTGGGGGTTGCTGGGATGATTACTAGTGATTATGGATCATTCCCTCATTCCCTACAATGTGAGGCCCCCAAGATATAGGTTGGTTTATAAGCCCCAGTAACGATAGTTATAAATACCATAAACCATAGCTATCTTGGGGGCCTCACATTGTACTAAGCACCAGTAAGCTATCCAGAGACCTCGCGCCCCGCGCAGTCCGTCCTGCCCGGCAAGCCTCCTACGGCCCCAGCGTTTGTGCGGCACTCAGCTCATGGCAGCAAAACGGTAAACCAGCGAACACGGGTGTTGTAGCATATTGTATAGTGATATAAATGGGTATGCATTTACAGTACATACCATATGTATACATACATACAATATAAATACATATATATATATATATACATATATATATACATATATATATACATATATATATAGCATTACAATTATATATTTAATCATATGTACTGACATATATATATATATATGTATGTATAGATGTATATTGTAAGTCTATTTGGACGGTCGTGGTTTGAGTCATTTTTCATGCTCTCACACTCCATTCCTAAAATGATATGATGCTCCCAAATTTAAAATCACCGACCAGAGATGCTGTGGCATAATACCCACCCGAAGAAAGAAACAAGAATGTAGCCCGGTTGAAGAAGAACTAGTCTAATTTGATTCGAATTGCAGGGGACTGCTCAAAACCTAGGATTTTCCCAAATGAATGCTGGGATAAACATCCATTTACGCTACATCAATTTACCAGCGACTACAATTTGATAGATAGCCATATCATGTTTGGATGTCCTTTCTTCGGAAATGATGTACCTGTTGTATTGACCACGAACCCTTATATATAATATAGATATTCACCATTCTTAACCACTATCACTATTAAATTATATAGCCATTATTACAATATTATAGATATTCACCATTATTTACATAATGTGTATATATATATTACCCTCTGGTAAACCAACATAACTATGGAAAACCACCATTTTTTTAATGGGTAAATCAACTATTTATATGGCCATTTTCAATAGCTTAGATTCACCATGATTAACCACCTGGAACGACTCGCGCGTCAAGGACCTGGTTGCTGGACGCTGAAAGCGCAGCATCCGTGTGACACGGTGTTGAGAACACCGAGAACCTCAAAGTTTTCTCGCTGAAATTGCAAGTTGTTCACAGTTTTGTGGCTGTTTAAAAGCTGTTAAAAGGACATTCACTATGTAAAGCCTCATTTACTTTATGGTAGATCTATGTACAGTGATATTTTAGTAGTTTTGAAAGCCATATTTCAATTTGCTGGTCATTTTTACAGCCCAGTGATGTTTGATTGGTATTGAACCACCACATATAATTGGAATTTCATATGAACTCGAAACGAAAAATGGCCCCAGCTAAGATTTTTTTGATAATGTCAAGGATCAGGTTCGGGAACATCCTCAGGCAAGAACATCGGAAGTTCGCCTCTGGTAATCTAATGTAAGAGTTTTCTATGTTTAAAATCACAATGTTTAATGGGTGAATGATCTACAAATGGCCATGTACATAGCTGTTAAATCAGATGGTATCAATCAATGATCAGGGTTTGACATTTGACGCGTGTGACATGATTGTTGGCAGTCCATTTTAATTGACATTTTCAGAACATGGACATGTATCATTTACTTCTGGTTTGTCACCAAGAGGGGCTTGTCTGGAAATGCTGGATTTAACCTCTAGTTTATGTCATTTTTTAAAATGATGATAAACCATAGGTCGGATGGAATGGGGTAGCCTATTGTCAGACAAAGCCATATGCCTTTCAATGAGTTGTCAGTGCAATTCTGGACCACGCGAAGAACACTGTGCGAGCATTGGTTACGTGCCTGTATAGGTAAAGCATATCTTTTGAATAGATGGATCAGTCTGTCCATGAAAAATCGCGCCAACGCGTGGGTGTGATCATCGGGATCTGTGCGGCAGTTGAAGTGGTTGGAATTGGACTTGAAACTGCAGGCACGGGTTGAACTGTCACATAGTGTAGTCTGAGATAAGAACAGGAAAGAAGGGAAGAACATGGAACAATCAGACTCCTTCCAACCACATGTACAGCATATAAATGTTTCGTGGTGACTGGAATGGCTTACGGTATTTTGGCCACGGGATCTTTCTTCATTGCAGAGCCCTTTGCAGAGCGAAGCCACAACTGGAATGGTTGTAGCAAAAAGTTGGGATTCAACTATAAAACATGAAGTCGGAAGTCTCTATCATTTCAACATATGGCAGTGTGTCAAAACCATGTACCCCTGGTGAACATCAAAATAGCTGGTAAATGGATGTTCATCCCACTAAAAATGTATCTATAGGTATTGATGCATAGCCATATTGCAAATCCAAGACGATATGGGGAAAACCAACGGGTGAGCAAGAAAAGATTCATCAGTTCATTTGTTTTGTCATGGATGGGGATACACTCTATGCAGACTCTATGCAGCTAAACCCAAAGTGTTAGCATGGTAATTATCTAAATTTGCCATTTTTTTCCAGATTGGATGGTAGATGGGCAGGTGCAAAAAGTAGCTCTCCTTGTCTTGACATTCTTTTCACGACGGGCATTTGATGTCATCAAGTCCATTCTCGGAATCCTATCAAATATTATAAGCAGATTCAAAGAGAAACTCCGGGACTCTAAGTCTGACCAGAAACACTTGGTCGCTGTCACCGCCGCTCAGGGTTCTAGCTGCAGGCTTCCATGACCAGTGGGCCGCCCCAAAGCCAAGCGCCATGGCAGTGCTTTGGTGGCTGCTAGCCACCCTGGCCACTTCGAGTATAGGCTTGGTCGGCTTGGTACAACCTGTTACTTGGGGGTGCAGTTGAGGTTACAAATGAGTATAAGCATGGTTAGTTATAACCTCCGCAAGTTGGGATATGGAGCACCCATTGGCCCATAACTATGATGTGACATCTGTTGAAATCTATCCACTTATTGCACTTCCAATTGCGATGGCTTTGCAAATTGGGGAATGCGGTAAAGCCAAAACCAAATAATGAGCTATCCCAGTGACCAACGGTTTGGAGGCCCAAAGAACAGGGGTATACACAATTTCATACGCCCCATGCGTGGATGGTTTATGGCATTAGCTTTACCATGGTTTCAGATCCTTGAAGCAGCTCCTAATGTTCCCTCGGATGGAACCAGGTTGTCGTTTCAAGTCTTCACATACTGGTACATGAGTGACGGCGTTCATTTGGTTAAATGGAGAGTAGTATTGGGGTGTCCTCCGGTTTGTCGAAATATGTAGACTGTGTGATTGAACGATGTAGGTATACATACAGAGATAGTAGAATGATCACGATGTAGACTGTGTGATTGCGAGATATGTACGATTATATGTATTCATTTTACATGGTGTATATGAATGGAATTATGTTGGGATAGTTTGTTCAATTCCCCCTATAATTTTGCAGTTGAACACGAACGTTATTAGGGGGCTTGTGAAACAACGACAACTTCTGCGAAATGTGCACGACTTCCATGAAACGTGAGCAACATCTCTGAAACGTGCACGACATCTCTAAAACACTTCAAATTGGGCTTATCCAGACTATACCCATGTATTTATATCTACAAATATAATTACATATACAGATTGTAATAATGATAATATATCAGATGTATATGTACAGAGATATACAGCATGCATCGATATGAAATCTGACATGCTATCCCAAGACGGCAACAAGTCGCTTCGATTGCAAAAATTGGATGGTTTTAACCATACAATTCCATCAAAATACCGGGAGAAATGGGGATAGGTTGGAATATTAACCAGAATGCTATGGGATAACTTTAAAAACTCTTGCAAACCTGAAGATACTACCCTACCTGGACTAACACAAACTGACAAACCATGCCATGAGCTGGGGTTTGACTTCAAAAAGCGGCAATGTTCAGGGTTTATCTCTCGGATGAGGTGAAAGAAAAAGAAGGTAATATGATGTAATATGTATAATGAATAACCTCACTAGTTATGTACTATATATTTGTATATCCACAATTATCCACATAAAAACCCCATATCCCAAGATTCAAGTGGTAATTCCTCAAATCCCAAGCACCCCACCGTCCCCAGGCATGGAAGTGGCAGTGGATTTCAGAGGCGACGAGTCGTCCAGGACAGCTTTGATACGTCCGGGCAGCCCAGCGGAACGGCTGCACCATAAGTTAGATATGAAAAATGGGGATTTCATACGATATATAGGATTGAAATCGATTGAACCTATCATAAATGGAGACTTTTTAAATGATTTACTGTACATAAAATTATGAAAAACTATCATAAAAACATATAAAAACGTATGGGACTATTCATAAATATATAAATCTTGTAAGAACTGTAGTTCAGGATTTCGAGAATCATCCGATGTGTTTACCATGAGGATTTTGAGAATCGGAAAGATTCGAAGCCTTGATCATCAAGGGGATTGAAATAACGATGGGAGATATTTAAGAATGATGTCACCACGTAGAAAAGAACGTCACCATGATATCAAGGGGTTAGGATTGGTGATATATATATATAATAATATATATATATTGTTGTTTTATCTTCTCCAATTGTCAGCTTGGTGATTTTTTGTGTTCCATTCATCGTGACGGGTTTAGCGGGTTTAGTGATCATGACACAGTACTGATAGCGCAAGAACATGGCCAGGACATGGCCGGGATGATGGGATTCGGGTTCCATTTTTGTAGACGACCGCAGATGTGTGGCCAGATCAATTAATTTTACCTTCTGGTAAACTAACGTAACTGTAGAAAATCACCTTTTTTTAAGGGTAAATCCACTATAAATGGCCATTTTCAATAGTTACGTTAGTTTACCAGAGGGTAACCATATCTGAATTCCATATGTCCCATTTATACGTGGGTCACCCCCATGATGACCATGATTCCCTTTTAGCCGCACTGGGACCACAAGCTACACATCACGTGAGGTCCGGAAAGTCTGTGAGTCAAGAGAGTCAAAATTGGTTACCTCCAAAACCAGATCATTTACCCTCTGGTAAACTAACATAGCTATGAAAAATGGCCATTTATAGTTGATATACCCATTAAAAACGGTGGATCTTTCCATAGTTATGTTGGTTTGCCTTCAAAACCAGATGAGTTATTCTTATTGACCGATCCGGATCCTAACATGCCAAGGGCCGGCAAGGGGAAATTGTAGTACCATCATTCCCCAATCAAGGCCCGCTAGCATCTATCATGCATGATCTAAACCTCATCTATCACTTTGAATGGCTGAAATTCACTCAAGCTACCTGCAGAATTCCCAGAGGCCTGGATACTGGACATTACTGTAGCACCTACTGGGACCCCAAGTCATCGGCGATGGCAGTGGATGTTCTGGGACGGAGCTTTCCTTTTTCAATGCGGAGTACCCCAAGTCATGCATTTTTTGGATATGGCTTCGTATTGAAGCCATGGTGCCATGGGAGATCCCAAATTTTCAGACACAGATGTAAATGAACTGCTGCATATGGGATCTCTCATTTCCAGGCGAAATCTTCCAGAGGCTAAGGCTTGGTTTTCACGATCGATATCTGGTGAATCTGTACTTCCGTCATGGCAACCCTTTGCGGAAAACAACTGCTGTCCATGAAAATTGTTTTTCTGGGGGTCACTCTTCGAAATGATCTACCGATGTTTATGAAGCTTATTTTTCCAGAGTTGACTTTCTCGAACTGGAGAATTTCACGTATACAAACAAGTCCTTTTGTCGGGGTCGCAAACGGCTCCGGGATTCGCTTCAAGATCAATCATCGCTTCGTAAATTATTTTACGACCTCACGTCGCGACCCAAAGTGGAGAATTATCCCAATATAATGGGTATATCAACTAAATGGTTTTTAGGAGTGTGACACCTCATTTCAGGTGCGTGACATGGCAGCTGTCGCCGAGGCAAGCAAGATGACACTCAGCCCACCCTCCATCCCTGTGACGATAAGCAACTTGTAGTCTCCTTGAGCTGGATGGGGTTCTGCATGAACATCAGACGCCAAACACCATGAATGTTTGAAATGGTTTGTTTTTGGGAGTTCCTGTAAAATTTTTCATCATCCAGTTCTAGGAATATGACGGGAGATGATCAATTGCTGGATTTTCCTGTCATCCTATGTCAATTTACCGGAGGCAAGCTGACACACGAAAATTCATGGAGAACGATCGATCTCAGAATTCACCAGGAAAAGTCGAAAAGAGTCGCCTGAGAATGAAAGGGGAATCAATAACAGCAGGATGCAGGGGAGGGGTCAATGAACTTCGGCAGCTGAATTCTGACACAAAGCGTAGGATGGTGTACTGTTGTCGCTGTGTCCAAGCCGCGAGTTTTGTGAAAATTGTTTGCATGGTTACTTTCAAAAGACTTATATTTCTCGAGATTCTGTTGCCATGCGATAGTGACGCAAAATGGACCCGCGAACCGCGAACCATTTTGGTGCCAAACTGAGGAATATCCAGCCCTCATATATGGAAGTTTCCCAAATCTGGGTACCCCGAAATCGTCCATTTTAATAGGATTTTCGATTACAAATAAATTTTGGGGTACCCTCATTTATGGAACCCCCCATATAGTTACCATTTCATTGGTCATTGGCTCTTAAACAAGCCCTCTGTGTCTTGACCACGATCAAAAATCAGGTCGAAATGCACTGGATGTGGAGGTTTGTCACAAGCTTCCTGCGAGCACCTTGGCGTGAACCGTAAGGCCAGTTAGGACGGGCCCTGGAATTCGTCGAATTCGTTGATGTTCATCCTACCATTGGTCCCATAAGCATTGACCCATGAACCCAACGGCCCAGTTGTCCATGTTTTGAGACAAGTCAAGTTTGGAATGGCTTGGCCAAGGGAGACATGTCTATCTTGTCCGTTCAAGAAAAATAAGAGTGGCAGAAGCGCAGAAATCCAGAGGGTGATATGCTGGGGTCCCCACGTGGATGTTAACCCCGTAAAGCCAGAAACCCTGAAAAAAGTGGTAAGTAGTTTACTGTTAGGATTCATAAAATGGGAGTTAATTAGGTTTACATTCAGGGTTTTTGAATGAAACCACCAATGAGCAGAAGTCGTTGTTTGGATTCTCGCAAGCTGCCCACAGGTGCCGATACAAACTAAAAACAAAATAATGGTTCGTTCCAATCCAACAACAGCAATTTTACTGATTGATACGGTCCCAAGGGCAAAAGAACCGCAGCATATACCCTCTGGTAATCAAACATCCTGCTTGCTCACTGGAACACCCCGCCATTTAGCTCGTTTATTTTTCCAGCTATAAACCATTTAGTTCAGAAATTTCCCAGCTAGCTACGTTTGATGACACCGGAGGGTATATATCTCGACTCTTCTCTGCTTCCGTTTGTGGAGTACGGTCTTGTTTGAGCGTGGCAGGTCGCTAGGCCAATACCCACCAACAATATATATAGGAGGTGCCGGAATTATAGAACGGAAGTTGAGGAGTACGAAGGTTCCGGTTATTTACCGTACCCTGTTGTTCTATAATTCTGTTTTCCTCGGAAGGTGTGAAAAAAAAAGTATCTGAATTTACTCATTAAATCTTCATTTTATAGATTGTATATGTACAAATATGCAGTAAATATCAAGTCAGTGCCAGAAATTATAGAACGGGAAATTTAATTATAGAACGGATCCCCGTTCTATAATTAAATTTCCCGACTCCGCGCGGAATCGGAACCCGGAGGAGTACAAAGGTACGGTATTTTACCGTACTTTTGTACTCCTGGCTCCGTTCTATAATTCTGGCACCACCTGTAATATACAAATGCACAGACAGACACATAAATATATTAACTAACTGTTGTTTGTACATCATACATACATATATATATATGCATACATTTGCACATTATTTTAATTTGAATAATAGATAGACATATTCATGTACATATGCATGTATCAATGCACATATCTAGTAATATGTATACATACACACGTTCTGTTTTTTATTTTTGCATGTTGGACGACTCATAGGCAAAACTGCCAAGGAAAGCCTGCTGGATCGATGACAACAAGCAGAACAGGCAATGCATTTGGAGCACGCTGCTGGAATGCGTGGACAAGACGGAGGGGGTGGCTGGCGCCCTGTGCTGATTCATGATACTTCAACTGCAAAAAACAAGCATTAGAATCATCAATTTTATTGTCATTGTAAGGATTTTATGATTGTATCTTCATGTATGAAGAGTAAAGTGACTAGAGTGTGAAGTGTACAGTGTAAAGTGTAGAGTGTGGAGTGTGGAGTCAGGAGTGTAAAGTGTAGCGTGTAGAACGTGGAGTGTAAAGTGTAGAGTGTAGAGCATGGAGTGTAAAGTTTTGGGTGCAGAACGTAAAATGCAAAATACGAAACAATATAATTTATTTATAATGCTATATATTATATTATTTATATATATATTTATAATTAATCTATAAATTATAGTTTAATAATATAATTGAAACATAAATGAATAAATCCAAATTATTTAAAATATAGAAAATATTTTTGTATTAAACAAATAATATTATATATATATTATTCATTTTTTAAATATTGGAATTTATAGTTTTTGATTTGTTTTTTGATTCATATGTATATTTTTGAATAAATCATTTTTTTGGACTTGGGATTTTCAAAAAATATGGGGAAGATATATATATATACATATATTTTGATTTTATAGGATTTTATTTTTCAAATTATATATATGAAATATGGATTTAGGGATATATGTTTAGATAGGAAGATTATTTTTTTGTTTTTTTTATCGTAATTTTATACCAGTAGTACCGCACAAGGCGGTGGCGGAAGTTTCAAAAATAGGAAACCTATAGGAGAGGTTGGTTGTTGTGAATCACGGATGGCAGAGCGAAGCCACTGATGGACTGAAAGGTGCTTGATCTCTCTCACTCTCTCTCCCTCTCTCTCTTCTTTCTCTGACTATCAACCTACCTACCTACCGATCTATCTATCTATCTATCTATCTATCTATCTATCTCATCTATCTCATCTATCTCATCTATCTCATCTATCTCATCTATCTCATCTATCTCATCTATCTCATCTATCTCATCTATCTTTCTTTCTATCTATCTATCTATCTATCTATTTATCTATCTATCTATCAATCTATCTATCAATCAATCAATCTATCTATCTATCTATCTCATCTATCTCATCTATCTCATCTATCTCATCTATCTCATCTATCTCATCTATCTTTCTTTCTATCTATCTATCTATCTATCTATCTATCTCATCTATCTCATCTATCTCACCCATCTCATCTATCTCATCTATCTCATCCATCTCATCCATCTCATCTATCTCATCTATCTCATCTATCTTTCTTTCTATCTATCTATCTATTTATCTATCTATCAATCTATCTATCTATCTATCTATCTACCTATCTACCTATCTATCTATCTATCTTTCTTTCTTTCTATCTTTCTATCTATCTATCTATCTATCTATCTCATCTATCTCATCTATCTCATCTATCTCACCCATCTCACCCATCTCATCTATCTCAATCTATCTCATCTATCTCATCTAATCTCAATCTATTTAATCTCATCTCTCTCATCTATCGCTCAACTCTATCTCATCTATCTCATCTATCTCATCTATCTCATCTATCTCATCTATCTCATCTATCTCATCTATCTCATCTATCTCATCTATCTCATCTATCTCATCTATCTCATCTATCTCATCTATCTCATCTATCTCATCTATCTCATCTATCTATCTATCTCACCTATCTCATCTATCTCATCTATCTCATCTATCTCATCTATCTCATCTATCTATCTATCTCATCTATCTATCTATCTCACCTATCTCATCTATCTCATCTATCTCATCTATCTCATCTTTCTCATCTATCTCATCTATCTCATCTATCTCATCTATCTCATCTATTTCATCTATCTCATCTATCTGATCTTTCTCATCTTTCTCATCTATCTCATCTATCTCATCTATCTCATCTATCTCATCTGTCTCATTTGTCTCATCTGTCTCATCTGTCTCATCTGTCTCATCTATCCCATCTATCCCATCTATCTCATCTATCTCATGAACCTCATCTATCTCATCTATCTCATCCATCTCTCATCTATCTCATCCATCTCATCCATCTCATTCATCTCATCTATCTCATCTATCTTATCTATCTCATCTCTCTTATCTCTCTTATCTATCTTATCTATCTTATCTTATCTATCTTATCTTTTCTATCTTATCGGATCTATCTTATCTAATCTATCTTTTCTTATCTATCTTATCTTATCTATCTCACCTTATCTATCTTATCTTATCTTTCCTTTTTATCTTATCTTATCTATCTTATCTTTTCTATCTTATCTATCTTATTTTATCTTATATTATCTATCTTATCTTATCTATCTTATCTATCTTATTTTATCTATCTTATATATCTTTCTTATCTCCTCTATCTTCTTTATCTTCTCTATCTTATCTATCTTATCTATCTTAATTATCTTTTCTTATCTATCTTATCATATCTATTTTATCTTATCTCTCTTCTCTTATTGATCTCACTGATCTCTCTGATCTCTCTGATCTCTCTTATCT
>CAMXCT020002887.1:48307-55807 GCA_947184155.2 Cladocopium goreaui | reverse complement strand
GGAACCCAATTGTTTGAAAAAAAGCTTTGTGATTATGTTGAGATCCCCATTATCAAAAGTTTTTGAGAATAAATGTTGTGGATGAGTATGATGAAAATGAATTGGTTGATCTTGTTGAGAAACATGACGGGTGCTTATGATCAAAGCTAAATTCGCTGGGGCTGGGAAGTCCACCATCTGTAAAAATATGGAGAGGCTAAAGGGGTATAAAGTTCTGTTCGTGATGCCCACCAATAATTTGGGTTTGGAATGCGATGTTGAATCAATTACTTAGCATGTTCGTTCGGTACGTTTGGGCGTTCAGAACGCGCGTTTTAAAAACTCGCGTTCCAGAACGTGCGTTCTGAGTGAATCCTTTTTTCCAATGATATAAAGTCAATTCATTTCCTGGGTTTGAACAGAGAAACCTTTTTCCCCCACTAAAAAAAAGGATGTGGAGCTCTGGTGGGCTCAAAGTGGTGTATGAAGCCACCAGAAAGTTGATCTTCCCAACTCCGGATCCTTTTTGGGTGAGGCAAAAAAGGTTCTGGCCTCACCAGGCTTGTGGGGCAAGTTAGGTTTCCTTCCCGGATCCTTTTTTCTCTGAAAGAAAACGGTCCTGACCCCTCACAAATTTTATCGTAGTGCTATTAACAGGGGTCTAAGAAGACTTTGAACATTTTCTCAAAAATACTATGTGACACAGCGGATCCTTTTTCCAGGGAGCAAAAAAAGGATTCGGACGCTTCTGGGATCCATAAAGCCACTAAAAACACCCCTGCGTTCGGAACACGCGTTCCGGAACGTACGTTTTGCGTTCTGCGTTGTGAACGTGCTAAGATCAATTACCATAAATAAATTCTTCAGTATAGCTATTGGGGATGAACAATTGGGTAAGTTTGATTATTCTGAGTTTGATGTCATTGTCTTTGATGAGATCTGTTTCAATAATAGCTATGTTTTGGCAAAAATTAAGGACTTCGTTGATCAGAACTGGAAGGACAAATTTATTTTGGCTACTGGTGATGCAAAGCAGTTGGCGCCCATCAAAGCTCTTACCAACACCAAAAAACACGAGGTGTATATGAATGAATGTACTGATACCATCTTCCCCCAACATATATACCTTGAAGAATGTAAAAGGCTTGGTGAAAAGGATCGGGATAAACTAAAAAGTGTCTTTTATGACATCTTTGAATCTAAACTTGATCTGGTTGAAGTAATTAACAAGTATTTTGAATACACCACTGACATAGCAGGGACTGAATCCAACATAGCCTATTTGAATAATACTTGCAGAGAAGTATCAAAACAAATCAGGAAACCCCAGGGTAAGAAATCTGAATTTGAAGCTGGTGAGACAATGATATGCAGGGAATACCGGAAAACCAAAACATACAAGCTAAATGTCAATTTTAGATATGAGATCATTTCCATTACTGACCCTTGGATCACCATAGCCAACATAAAAACTAGAGAAGAGATAGTATTACATGTTGGTATCTTGAGAAGTCATTTCATTTTTGCCTTCTGTTTTACTTGCCACTCAGTGCAGGGATGTTCCATAGATGATAATGTTACTATTTTTGATTGGAATCATCATTTGATTTCAAGAGAGTGGTTGTGGACTGCAATCACTAGAGCTAGGGATTTGAACAGAGTAAGGTTTTACAAATATAGTAGTGATTTAAATGAAGAGTTCAATGAGAAATGTATCAAAAAATATTTTGAGAGAAAAGTAGCTGCATACAAAGAACAAGATCGTAAAGCAGGTAGATCTGTTGATAGGTTCAACTATATGGATGCCCAATGGTTGAAGGATAGAATAAATGACAAATGTTGCCAGTGCGGATGTGGGTTTACTTTATCAATTGACAATGGGAACATAAATTCCAATCTCACTGCCCAGCGCATGGACAATGACCAGCCCCATTTGAAGGACAACTGTGTTGCCTTCTGTGCTTCCTGTAATCGGTGTTTTAGTAATAAAATATCATATTAGATTATAAAATATAAGTATATTTTATATGACTGTTAAGGATAAGATTATCAATGATGTATATTATGATCGTGCAGGGTTTGGATCACAAAGGACAACCTATTTGGATGCCAAAAAAAAGATCCATCCATCACTATGCAAGATGTTAAGGATTGGTTCAGTGAAAATATTGAAAGGAAAACCCAATTGAGTGGATACAATAGCTTTGTTGCCCCAGAAGCCAATTATGAATACCAACTGGATTTGTTTTTCATTTCTCCCAAAGATCTGAAGAACCAAGAATATAAGGGTGGTTTGGTGTTGTTAGATGTCTTTTCCAGAAAAGCCGTGGTAACACCTATTAAAAGTAAGAATATGGTTGATGTCACTACTGGGATTTTGGAAGGGATGCGGAGGATGGGATCACGCCCCAAGCTTATGTATTCCGATGATGAGGGCACACTCCAAACCGCTGAAATGCAGGAATTCTTCAAGGACCAAAAGATCCAACATTATAGAACCAGGAGTCATCCACATTTCGTTGAACGTTTCAATAGGACATTTAAGGATATGCTTTTCAAGAGGGTTGATGCTGATATCAAAAAGGGTAAGAATAATATACAATGGGTTGACTATTTGGATGAGATTTTATTGACATATAATAGCAAAATGATCCACTCAGCCCGTGACATGACCCCAAATGAAGCCCACAAGAAAGAGAACCATTTGAAGGTAAAACTGAAATTGGAAATGAATAGGGTCAAAACCCGTAAATATCCTACTCTGAGAGTTGGTGATGAAGTGAAAATATATCGTAAGAAAGCCATCACCGAGAAAGAGAGAACATCAAACTGGGGGAGTGTCAAATATATAGTCACTGGTATTGAGAAGAAATTAGGACAACAATATTATTCCCTTGAAGGACAGAAACGATCATTTTTGAGATCTGAATTGTTAAAGGTTTAGATACACCCGTTGTCCCACCATTTGGGCCTTTCAAAATCCCAAGACTTGGGAATTTTAAAGTCCCAAATGTTGGGGATTTGAAAATCCCAATTATTGGGTTCCCAAGACCATGGGTGTTTCACCAGTTTTATATTGATTGGGGTTTTCATACCAATCTGTTGCATGTTTGGATCGCAGGTGCAAGCTAAGCACTTTCAGGATTTTATTTAAGAGAGATCATGACTTGTTGCATTCACAAACTGCACATTCACACATACGTTCATTCTGCTACTGCAGTATTCCGGACATTGGTATGCAATCCCGAGGAAATGGCAGAAGCGCCGCCGCCAAAGAAGCGGAAACTCGATGGTCCATGGTTTCGTGACTGTCTGCAAGAGTTTGATGAGACCGTGAAGACGAATGTGGCCACAAAGCTGGACAAATTCTCAGAAAAAGACCTCTACACAGCCACTTTTGATGCTTTGATGAGTCTACTGAAATCAGCAATTAGTGATGAGAACCTTAGAGAGCAGGTGGCCTTGCGGCTGCACAACAATCTTCGCGAAGCTAACACACCAGCACCAGCCCCTTGAATTTAACAGACTCCCAAATTTTGTTTCACTCCCCCTTTTTAGGCTTTATTGTTTTATTTCTCTCTGGTTCATAAGCATGTTAATCTGAGTGGGGTATTTGATTGGTTTTTGGGGTGGTATTTTTTTTTTGGGTCTCCTTGATTGGTTTCAGGCAGTCCCAGTGCAAGATGATCTTTGCAAGCGGCTCGAAGAAGCTGTCCAGAAGAAGCCAAGCGAGTGGAAGGCAAACGAGGTGAAGGAGTTTGACACCTACATTCTTGGAAATGAAGGTTTGGACTCAAAGCTGATCGTGCGCCCCTGCTACCCGAAAATGCGGGAAGAGGCAATGAAGTGGCTTGAGACCAGGTTCAGTTCCAAACGCACTGGACTTTTCGTCATCACTGGCACTCCCGGCATTGGCAAGTCGATTTTCCTTGCCTACATGGCTGGGTTCTTGGCAGAGAAGAACTATGACATTGTGATCCAAAGAGGTCAGGAATGGTGGTCAAGAGCCGGTGGTAAGGTCGTTGCACATGGTGAGCAAAAGCCTTTGAACTTTCTCAAGAACGCAGAGACAGTGCTGTTGTTTGACCCCATCGGAGGTGAGAACAGGACGCCTCTACAGAACCGAGACATGGGATGCACTATGGTTTTCACATCACCCAGCAGGTCAAGCCACCATTCTGCATACAATCAGCAACGGGTTCATAGTGCTGTCCGGTTCATGCCTGTATGGACAAAGGAGGAGGTTCAAAGATTCAAACATGTTATGTTTGCGCCAGATCCTCTAGAAGAGTCTGTGAACAAGGCTTACTCATCACTTGGTGGCACTGTGCGCTTATTGCAGCTTTGGCACAAGAAGAGTCTGTAGAGAACATTGTTGAGAACTACATGGGCGGAATCAGCACTGCGGAACTCAAGCACGTTGCGAATGTTGCAGGATCTAGCCCAGAAAGCATGGACAACGCGGATGCCGAGAAAAGAGGAAAGCTGAGCTACCTGTTCCAAATGAGCACTTCGGAGGATTTCAAAACGGCAACTGTGCGTTTCCTCGACTCCCAGGTTGTCGTGGGTCTGCTTGAGAAGAAACTTGAGATCCGTGGAAAGCAAGAGCGCTTAGATTTCATCACCACCTTTATGTCCATGAGCCCTTTGGGCACTGTGGTTGGCAGTTTCTTTGAGAAGCACGTGAAACAAGAGCTGACATCTGACAAAGCAATGAAGCTAGCGCTCAAAGGTATTTGCGCAAAGGGCATCACCATCACTGTTCCAAACAAAGAGGAAGAAGTGAAGAAGGCGCCAGACCTTACAAAGATTTTGCCTGACCGATTGTATTGCCCTTCGTCAAAGATTTTCCCGGCTGCAGATTTTTTCTTCGTAACTGTCAAAGCCAAAAAACAAGAGGATCTGACCCTGTGGCTGTTGCAGACCACCAAGGCTGAGGGACACTCATTCAAACTGAAAGCCCTGCAAGATGTGATGAACAAACTCT
The DNA here is from genome assembly GCA_947184155.2 of Cladocopium goreaui. Classification (NCBI taxonomy): domain Eukaryota; class Dinophyceae; order Suessiales; family Symbiodiniaceae; genus Cladocopium; species Cladocopium goreaui. Next base: position 50,841 of record CAMXCT020002887.1, on the reverse strand, counting down.
TCGAGAAGGATTCGTTGAAGAAAGTGAGATGTATTAAGTGGGTGGTGGTTGTTCCAAACCAGATAATTGAAATGTCTCCCACTGCTTACACGACCAAACAGAGCGTCGAAGGAGACTGGAAAAACGGCGAGGAGAAAGTTCCTGCAGAGCAGTACCTTTTCAGATGGGACACAAAGAAATGATCGATTCTGATTGCTGCAGAGGTGTTGAAAAAGCGGTTCAGCCACGCGCCGGGGAAAAACGAACAAGAATAGCGTTTTTCGTCCACATGTGTGAATTAGATTGAGGAGCTGAAAAATGAATGTAGGGGACCTTGTTCACCCACCACCTGCCAAACTATTTACCAATGATGAAATCCCCCAAAATGAATGAGAATAGCTTTGGGAATAGTGTTGATCAATTTTTGGTAAAATGATTGATATTTTGGTTAAAATTCTATGAGTAAATGCATTTGTGAAAATGAATGTGGGGGGCAGAATGGCACACTCCCGATGAACAAGGTGTCCGCTAACTGATATATATATATATACATATATATATACGATATACATATATATATACACATAATATGCATATATATATATATGATATACGTATATATATATATATGATATATGAATATTTATGCACATGTTTCAAAATATATATGTATGTATGATATCTTTGAATATATATACATATATTAATATATATATATATGAAAATCTATAGTTAAATGAATATATATTCATATGTATATATACATAATGAATATATATAAATATACACATATGAATATATATCTAGTTATATGAATATGAATATATTATATATATATAGTTATAGCGACGGACACATACTTAGAACATCATTTGGAAAAAATCTGAAAACCGTCACAGCGGGGATGTTCTAAGTATTAAGTCGTTAGAACATACCCAAAACCTATACTTAGAACATTTCCAAGCTATACTTAGAACATCCCAGTGGGGAACCAATGGGAACCATACATATATGTATTGAAACCTATGCTTTGACTACCCCCTGTAGGAAACCCACAAATTATATACTAGAGACCTTCCCATTGCAGCGAAGACTGCTTGGGATATTGTTCCCGAAGAAAAGGTATAGAATGCTGCAGCAGTGAGGGGAGAAAGTGTTCTAAGTATGGTGTTCACCAAGGTATTTGTGTGTATATATGCAGATTTACCAAAGTAACAGGACATGTTCTAAGTATATGTGTGTTTAATGTTCTAAGTATGCAAAAAATCAAAGGAGATGTTCTAAGTATCTGTTTTTCTGATGTTCTAAGTGCGTACTTAGAACATTTCTGATGTTCTAAGTGTAGTTGTTTTGATGTTCTAAGAAAAGGTTCCGAAATTTTGGAAAATTTGATGTTCTAAGTATATGTCCGTCACTATATATGAATATATATATATATGTGTATATATATATATGAATGTATATATATATGAATATATATATACACATGTGAATATATATATATATGGTTATATATTTATGATCATATATATGATTATATATGTGATTACATATATATATATGATTAAATATATATATATGACTATATATTTATGATCATATCTATGATTATATATGTGAATATATATATATATATGATTATATATATATATATGATTATATATATATGATTATATATATATATGATTATATATATATATTTACATATTGCATAGATATCAGGTGTCAAGATTACCTTCTAAAAAGAGCAGCAAGAGAAAGAACCACTGGGGGATCAATCGCATTTTGGGGAACCGGGTCTGCCAGGTCTGAGCCAGGCAGCCCAGGCACAGCAACTGCATCAGTTCTTGGGTCACCTTTCAAGGCTGATGTAACTAGGAGAACTTTGAGACACTGAACGATTTTTTGTGGAAGATGTTGGCTATAGCGGCTAGGAATACCATTCTTCTACCCGTGGTCGTGGACTTGGAAGGATGTTTGTTTCGGTGACCAACTCGCAGGCCCTGCCCTCATTTCCACAAAGCAACGGGTTTGGAACTCAGATGACTGGACGGCTTGGAAGATTTGGACATGATGATTGCTAATGATATTATAGATATCCATATAGATTAGAATATCAGATGGATATTGATGGATATTGGCGCTATCATCCAACTCTCATGAGTTGAACAAATTTTTGTGTTGAAAAGGATCTTTGCATCGCATCCATGCTTTAGTGGGACATCTGCAAAAAATGAGTTCCTTCCTTGTGGAAACCTGGCTACAAGACTTGAGAGTTGAACCCCCAAGATCTGATTTCACCAGCTGTACAAGCAGTTCTACTCTTTAGCCATTTATTTCTGAATACCTCAGTGGTTTTGGACATCCTGTTGCGCACAGTCAGCAGCGACTATGCCAGCAGGTTGACACTTAACGCAGGAGAGTCTGCTCGAAGCTTAGCCCGTGATCTACTGTTACCCAGAAGATCATTCAAAGACATATGGATACATATGGGGTTTCCTAAAATGGGGGATCCCCAAAGCCATGGGTTTCAATACTAAAACGGTCTAATGTTG
>CAMXCT020002887.1:23678-47868 GCA_947184155.2 Cladocopium goreaui | reverse complement strand
GGGCGTGAGCACCTGCGCCGATCGCCAGGCAACTGGAATTGGCATTTGGAACACCTGATGAAATGCTCCCTGCGAACTTGGCTGAAGTGCAGTGACACAAAAAGAGATCAAATTCGTGTGCAGTAAGTAGAAAAGTACGAGTAACAAATAGAACTATGGCGCAGAAACCGCCTATGCAAGCCTTGGTTTTGCTTGGGATATAGTTTCGTTTGAGATCTTTGGCTGCCGGTAGAGCCATGCCAGTCGACCATTTGCCTTGAGTGATGGCCGTGTTGGACTTGCTAGCAGCTGGTCTAACCTCTCTATGCGAAATTGGAGGTGTGGAACTTGTTTCACGGTTGTCTTTGCATCATGATGGAGAAATGACTACCTCAATCCAAGGGGCCTAGTTATGGTTGTGCACCCGTTGTAGCCGGATGTGACAGGGGTAATGATATGTCAAAGTGGGCTGGGGGATTCAGACCTAAACCCTGGATTTGTCCAGTTCGCAATCAGATTCATTCCGCAGGAGAACACTCAGGTGCCGGTGAGTATGCGCAGTGCATTGCTCAGATGAATTGGCAATCCCACTGATGAGGTAGCAGGTTTTTGCAGGTTTGACAACTGTTGCAAAGAGCAGATTCAACCAACACTTCGGAAAGCACAGTGAATCCTGCAAAAGAAACGCAGAAGCGGTTTTAAAATAGTTCGGAGGGTGGATCTCCAACAGCAACCTCTGTGCCGCGAATTCTGCAAGGACCCGCAGGCTGAATCTGCACATGAATCGCATCCGCGATCTTGGAGGCATTTCTCAGTTTCCATTTCTGGAGGACCGCTGTGCCCCTAAGAGATCTTGGAAGTGGAAAGGTGCAGAATGATTTGAACAACTTTAAACGGATCATGTATCATAATTGAATCATGATTAATAATGATTGATAATGTGCACAATCAAAGGCAATGGACACTTCTTTTTTGATGACTTCCTTTTTGGTCCAGCGGAGTCCAGCGGTGTCAGTCATAGCCATGCTCTGGAGCAGGAGCTGATCCTCTCTGGGAACTGCATCAGACATGTGAGGCAGGAAGTGAGGAAATGAGCAGTGTTCAAAACCGGTTGGTTGATGATTCAGGGATTATACATGATTACACTCTTTACAGAGGATTATTTCATATTATTTCATCATCCAAGAACGTGGAATCCCAAACAAAACCAAGCTGTTCACGGAATGACCAGCTGGCTTAGATCACCTGAAGGCCTGAGGATTTCATGGGAGTGGCAGACCACCTGAAGCTCCTGGACTTGTCCTGCAACGAGCTTCAGGGCCTTGAGTCTTTCAAGGGCCTTTATGCGTTGGAGCAGCTGTGACTCAACTGCGACAAGACAATGCAAGACATCTGAAAACCATCCTTAGTCTTCCGGGGGACGTATATGGAGAATTATGGATATGTAAAAGCATCCAGCCATGATTATTGGCACCAAATACTTGCGGAAGAGGGCACTGTCCACCAGGAGATTTCTTTCTTGAACTAATTACTGCCTCCATTTCGGAGCCATATGCCTTTGAATCGGGCCTTTCAGTCGTCAAACATCCTGGCCATCAGCCTCCGGGCTTACGGAGTACATAGAAAGAAATCACTACCTCCCAGTGTATACTGTGATCTCCTTGGTCAGGTACCTGAACGTACCTGACATTTAAATACATTGATTATTCCCACATGAGGCTTGTGGCGAGATCTGTTTCCACATGTGACAAACGGAGGCACCTTGCCTACAACCGCATCGAGTCCCTTGAAGGTGCTCCGATAGGTTGACGCAGGATTTGCAATAGGTCATGAAGCCAGCTGGATGTCTGAAAGTGTTGGGAAAAGCCCCAAATCATAATCTCATGGTGTCTCAGTTGATCATCATTTTCCATCAGTTTCCATCATTTTCCCCTCTTCAATGGCCACAAATTGGGGAGAACTCCCTTAGTAACCCAGATACGTCCGGCGGAGGCATGATGAATTTTTGGGGCCGCCGTCACCAGCTGAATCGCTTGGATTTGAGGCGGCTGCCATCAGATTTCACCAGACTTGCACAACTAAGATGCTAAGCTGACAACATATGGGGATGGGTCAAAACCCATTATTGTCATATTTAGGAGAATCAACATCCATGAGCCAGCTATTTCAGGGTACCTAGGGTACCAGGGTTTTGATCCATAATCAATATGACGACCATTTTTCTCAGATAATTGATTATGTGGAGAATTAAGACTGGCAACGGGCATAACTATGCAACTCAATGGTTTGGGATGCAACCCTCTGACAGTCTCTGACACTTTGCATAGCCTGATGGAAACAGACCATCTGAGGATTTTTAGACATGTTTCAAGTTTCAACGATATATGTTCATAATCTTTCCATATTTTTCCTCTTTTTCGGCCATGGATCACGTCCAGGTGCAATCGAATCGATCAAGTCTCCCAGCTGCTCTTCCTGGGTGGTTGTACTGCACTGCAGCAAGTGGCATTCCAGGAAAAGGCAAGTGACAACGGGAACAGCATTTGTGACGACCCCATTTACCGTTCCTTGGCACTTAGAGTACCCAGAGATACCCAGAGATACCAAGAGTACCTTCCAATTCTAGACAACTCTCACATGTTCACCGAAAGCTTTTGGTGATTCAGTCTTGTTAGACTGAGATTCCTTAGGGTCTACCCCCAGAGCTCAGGCACTTGCGTCTTCAGAGTGTTGCCTTGGCTCAGACTGTTGGATGATGTTCCCCAGGACACCAGGGAACTGGATAGCAGCCACCAAGGGTCAGGGAGTTCGGAAGGTTCACGTTGCTTCAAGCTGAAGGATCTTCAATCATGTTCAATCCATTCCCAGAACTTGGCTTGATCGCAAGGAGTGGGAAGGAGCTGTCTTTTTGAGAGACAAACCGAATAACGGAACGAAGTGATACCATACATCATATATAATCATATATAATTATATATATATATACATATCATATCATATATATATATATATTAATGTATATATATATATACATATCATATATATATATATATATACATATCATATATATATATATACATATCATATCTATATCTATATATATCTCTCTCTCTCTATATTTATATATCACATATATATATATATAATAACTTAAAATGGGGGACCTCAAAATCATCCAAGACATTGTCATTTCAAAACCATTTTTGGGTACAATCACCATATTTTACCCCACAAAAATGGCAGAAACCGTGAGTTTTTTAGGGTACCGTGATTTTCAAAACCCAGTGCTCATTTGCTGACCTGAAGTGTTGATCCAAAGGACGTGGCAGTTCCAGTGAGGGACAATGCCTCCCTGGAGAACATGCGATCTCAGCTTGCCGAGGAGTCGAAGTCGAGATCGGAAGATGGAAATGGAGAGATGCAATGTATAGCAAGTTTCCGCAACAACTTTGTTTGTCAAGCCCCAAAAGTATCCGAAACTGACCAAACTGACTGTGGCTGGGACTGTTTTATTTTGCAATGTTTTCTTACCATTCATTGCACTTCAATATTGCTCAGTTGCTGAAGGCAACTCAAGATCTCCAAGCTGCCCAAGAAGAAGCAAAGGTGGCCGCCGAGGAAGCTCAAAGAGCAAAGAAGCAAGCTACAGAAGTGGCATGGCTGTTCGATGCTTTTGCCTTGCTGGGTGATGTATACGGTCTATACCACATGAACCAATCATATGTCATTGGTTTGAACATGTTTGACCGGGAAAACGATGTAATAAGTACGCATACAATCGCATGCATCTTCTACTTCATCGATATTCAGCACATGCACTCTCTAGAACATGTTTGAGTGATATGTGTTGCAATCTAAAGCTCAGGAAAACATACGTAGTACAGACATATCTTATCTATGGATGACCTTCAAGGTATGGTGTGCGGAGTTTTCAAGAATAGCATTGCAGCACAATGAAATGAATAAACTTGAAACCCCAAACTGGTAGGGGACTGGGACCAATTTGCCAGAGATTTCGAGAAAAACTTTGCCTCTGAGGCAACTCTTGAGAGAGATCTAGCTGCCAAGGAAGCAGAGTCGCAACGAGAAACTCGTCTCCGTATGGATCTGGAAGAGCATCTGGGCTGCCAAGACAGCAGATGTGAAGTCTAAGCAGTAGGATTCAATTGGTTCTCCAAGCACCCCTGTAGGTTCTAGTACAGTTTCTATACTTTTCGATCCGAGGATTGTGGTGGCTGTGCAGAAGCACGAAGATCGATTTGCACAGCAGGTGGCACAATTATCCGCAGCCGATACTTGTGAAGCAGAATTCCAGAATATCTCCTGGAAACCTTTCTGAAATCGGTCCATATTTGGATCATTTTGGATCTCTCCCTTTTTTTAAACAGGAAACATATGATGGGACACATGATTAATATGGGTCACTCATGATGCTCATGGTCACTCCCAGCCAAGGATGAAGAACTCCCGGCAGCTGAACGCGTCCATGAAGAAGAAGCAACGGCCTGGAGCAAGGAGGAACGACGCTGCCTTGAGACACGACCTTAGCAGCGGACGGCTTGCGATGCTGAAACGACAACGGGATAGACATATCCATCCAGTACATGTAATGGTCATATCAGGTCATATCATTCATATATATATATATTCATATCATATTCAAATTATGTTTCATACTTGGCCCAATAGTCTGACAGTAAGCGAGGTCTTTTCGCAGATTCTTGCAACATGCAACAACTGCAGAACATTTCGTCGGGTTTCAGTCATTTCATGGAGTGGTTGATGCCAGTGCAAGGCTCTCCAACAGTGCGAAACACGAAGCTTCCTTGGCCGCTCGCTGGAAAAGAGACTTGGTTTGATTGGTGGGCCTGAACTGGAACATTTGGAACTGTTTGCTGAGCTGCTGTGTTTTCCAGGGGCATTGTCATTTCAGGTGAAAAGCTGGAGGCGGAGCAGATGCTTTTGCGGTGGGCCTCCGGATGCAAATATTCACTTCCGGATGCATTGGACTCAGTGGTGGTTTCATGCTGCGAATGTGCGCGCCACTTTGCACCCACTGAATGATGCACGACTCTGACGTCTTGTGCTGAGTGGCTTTGGTGTTGTTATGTGCTGTTAGTTGTATTTTATGTCCCAGGTGCAGACTCTGAGAGGAGATCTCCAGCGAACCTCTGCGCAGTTGCAAGAAGTGAGGCAGGGCACAAGACCTCAAAGACATTGAGATCAGTCTCGTGACTTTAACTTGCTTCCTAAGGTATCTCCACTTGGACACATTGTTCTCATACTATCTCATAATGATCATAATGTTCTCTCCTGTCGGTTACTTCTGAGCTTGAAGTTTTTGACGCAGATCCAGCCTCAAGTGCTTTGATGATGAAGAATTGCAACGCTTGGGAAAATCAGTCGAGCAGGAAGAGCGTCTCGTATTAAACGGGGAAGCGGGGTAAGATGCGGGAAGTGGGTCGTGTTGATCGGTGCCAAAAGATACCAAAAGTGCAAGCTCACCGGCTAAAGTTGCTTTTCCAATCGTTTGGTGACTGGTGGCTCCTTCTGGCCATCCAGTGAATATCTGAGGAACTCAATTGTGGAATGCGAAAAGAAAATTTGCCAGAAACTCAAAGATTGCAGTCGAAGGCAGTAGCCTATCAATGCATATTTGCTTGTTGACCCTTGCATATTCTTACACCACATCAAGGTTTTTGGGTAATCGCGTTTGATTTGCGGTGGAGCAACAAGACCAGTCTTACTTTGGTACAGTGGTACAATGGTACAGTACCCGGGTGAAATGGGTCAAAATGGTGTGTTTCACCTGGTATGTACAGTGTTTTTGTTTATCATGTTGCAAAGCCAGGAAAGCCAAAATGACGAAAATACTTTTCTTCATCCAGAAGCATGACGTGTCTGTGCAAGTGCAAGAGAACATCCACTGGCATAGCATGACGTGTCTGTGCAAGTGCAAGAGAACATCCACTGGCATAGCATGACGTGTCTGTGCAAGTGCAAGAGAACATCCACTGGCATAGCATGACGTGTCTGTGCAAGTGCAAGAGAACATCCACTGGCATAGCATGACGTGTCTGTGCAAGTGCAAGAGAACATCCACTGGCATAGCATGACGTGTCTGTGCAAGTGCAAGAGAACATCCACTGGCATAGCATGACGTGTCTGTGCAAGTGCAAGAGAACATCCCCTGGCATAGCATGACGTGTCTGTGCAAGTGCAAGAGAACATCCACTGGCATAGCATGACGTGTCTGTGCAAGTACAAGAGAACATCCACTGGCATAGCATGACGTGTATGTGCAAGTGCAAGAGAACATCCACTAGCCTTGCATGTCATGCATGTGCAAGTGCAAGAGAACATCCACTGGCATAGCATGAAGTGTATGTCCAAGTGCAGGAGAACGTTACTAGCCCACCCCAACCCAGAAACCAGCGCCGTTGCCGGGTACCGAGAGTACGTGACACCAATAACTTCCTCATGCTGGTGGACACGCCAAGATTGAACGGAATTGATTGCACTGCACTGTTTTTCTCCTGCACACATATACAACATGATGTATACAAATATGATTAAATTGACAATATGTCTAATGTACGTAGTTATCTACTGTAATATGTATGAATAATAATCACAATATATAATCATAATAATAACAAGAATAGTAATACTAATAATTTATAAGGATAATGATAATACTAGTAAATTAACATATAAAATTATACTCATGATAATAGTCATAATAATAATAGTAATAATAAGACTAATAATGATACTACTAATAATACTAATGATAATACTTAATGATAATGCTAACAAATTATGATACTAATAATACTATGAATAATGATGATAGTGATGACAATAATAACAAATGACCATATACTAATGATAATAACAATAATAGTGATATTGACAATACCAACAACGATAATATCAATTTGAAATAGTTATTAAGAATTAGTAATCATAATAAATAGAAAAAATAATGAGCATATATTGATAATGACAGTGATCGTGATACTTTTATATATTATATATATATACATATATCATATATATATACACATACATAGGTTGTTTATATATATATATATATTGGCGCTGTTACATTGTTTGATCGCTGCATGACTCATTCCAGCGGCACATCCGCTTTGCTGAGGCGAGCAGGAACAATTAGCCAGGTGCCATCTCCGCGAAGTTGATGAACCATGATGAACCATGATGAACTGTTTTAGACATGTGATATTGGTGTACATGTGCAAACAGATGTATATGCATTATGTACATTTAAAAAAAAAAAACAAAAACATGTACAGTGGTGTACTTTGTTTCATGCATGTACTTCGCTGTTTAGGGTATAACTATAACTATGGTTATATAGCCACTTATAACTGGAAATGCACTTCCAAGTATGATATAAACCATATCACTGGTGACCTTTAAACACCACAGCTGTTGGATCTCAGGTGCTGGAACTTGGAAACCGCTGCGGCTGCAGGTCGTTGGAGCCCAAGGAGAATCGCTGCTCTAATCATTTGAATGTCGTCGTTGATTCATTTGAATGCCGTCTCTTAATATGTCTCCTTTTCGAGGCTTGGCGGCTCTGCGAGGAAGCGAAGTGCAGCAAGCCCGAGCAGGCACAACTCTACTTGATGTACCAAGTCGGATGACGTGATTCAGGTAAACGTTTTACCATTGGACTTCCAAGAATCAGAAAACTAGACTTGATTCAAGTCATGCCATATCAAGTGAGATTTCCCTGGACAAAACTGAAACAGATGGCCAATGACATAGTTGCTATATGTTGCTATATTGCTGTGGGGCTCCTTCTGTGGCTTGGCTTGGACTAGACCTGTTTATCCCTTTCTAATGTCTGCTCGTGACCCTTTGCGCTTCGCGATTGGATCTGCAAGGTGCAGAAGAGATGGAAGCCGAGGAGGTGATGCTCCGAAGCCACCAAGAGAGTTTGCAACTCAAAAGGATAACGAGATCTGTGATGTCCTTTTCCCATTGGCCCATTGGCCCATTGGCCCATTGGCCCATTGGCCCATTTCGAATCCATCTGGTTGATGAATGGAGGGGTTAACCACCCTTTAACAAGGCCAATGAGAGATGGAAGAAAACAGACCGGTCCCTCTGTAGCTTTGAGCTTTAGGCTTGTCCCAGTGCCTTGCCGAAGAAGCAGCACTTCAGGCTTCTGGCGAAGCTTGTCCTGAAGACATCTGGGGGTTTTCTAAGATGGGGGTATCCCCAAATCACCCATTTTAATGGGATTGTCCGTTATAAACCATCCATTTTGGGATACCCATTTTGGGAAACTCCCATCTTAGCCTTCCAATTAAAGTAAATAAAGCTTGGACATGCAGGTTTTGAATGGCTTTCAGAGATCTTTTGCGTTGCTGATCGTTTTTGCCTTGGTGCAATTGGCACCAGCAAGAATGCTGCCATGTGGAGCTGGGGGCAGCTCAATCATTGCGTCAGGCAGAGAGCAGTCTCAGGCTTCCCGGCAGGGTGGGAGTGCCGGGAGTGCCGTTGCAACTTTAAGCGTTGCACCATATTGCTTTCTTCCCGACATTGCGTTGTCTACACAATCGCGTCGTTGGGCTAAATGATGTGCTTTTCCGATCTTCTGGAGGATTTGAATTCTTCAATTCAAGTTCTAGTTTTTCCAGTTCTATGTTTCCATGATTTGGCCGTCCAAGTCCACATGTGACCAGTAGAATACCATCCCTCAGGCCGCTTCCTGGACCAGGTGCTGGAGGAGGATGCGCAGACGGTGCACAGAAAAGTGGTGTGGTCAAAAAGTGGTTTGAAGAAATATATGTTTAATTCACATATAAATGACCGGATTATAATTTCATAATGTTTAATATCATCTATGGCATAAGAATTCAACAAAAAAAACGAAGTCCTCCAGCATAAGGATGTCTTTCCACCGCTGGTCCCTGTGGGGCATCGCCCAAAAGGAGCACTTGAAGTGTCGTCCTTGCTGCGAGCTCGTGACCATCGAGTGTCTGAGATGCAGGAGCAAGGATTTGTCCAAAATTCAGTTGCCCATGATGCAGTTTTTTCTATGGGAAGAATAAATCCATGGGCCACCATGGATCCTGCAGAGGAGATGCAGATCGCAGCTCCTGATGCCGAAGCTGTCAGCATCTTAGAGGCCGGTGCGGGTCTCCGAGACCAAATGGCGCCTGAAAGAAGGTACCCATGGGATCCCATGGCTAACCCCCAAGTCTGATGGTGAAATATGGTGAACTTGTCCCTATGGAATGGCCATTTGGTATACCATGGTATACCCCATTTTCAGATGCACCCATATTCATCCATATTCATCCATATTCCATTTCACTGAAAGCAAACGTGGCCCAATGAAATCGGAACAGAATTCAGCGCAAGTTTGCAGCAGGTTCCTATTTCGTGCAATGATTTTAATCATCCTATAATCATCCTTTTTTGGTAGCATATGACAAAAAGTATACCAAAAAGTCTTCAGGGAGCTGATCATGAACTATTTTCATGGTGTGCAGCAGGAGAAGCTGCAGTCTGCGCTGGACCAGGCGTTGGTATCAAAATTGGATGGAATGAGGGAGCTGATGGGAGTTGATGGGAGTTGATGGGAGTTGAACATAGTTGAACTGTAGGAAAGGCAATTTTGTTGCTTTGGCGATCTGTCTTTTGGTCACTTGAATCACTTGATATGGCTGTTCCAGCCCCGTTGATTTCTTGCGGCTCCCCTGAAGGCCCGGCAGGGACTTGAGCAAAGTCGCTGCCGCTGGCGGTCAAATCAGTCGGACCTGGCTCAGAAGGCGAAGGCCTTGGAGCTCGCCCAGAAGCAGGATGGGATCTGGACACATGTGGACACTGAGTTGCGTGGTGAACGAACTTTCGTTGCGCCGAATGCAAGAGATATCTGAGATATCAGTGATATGATGTGATATGACGTGATATGATGTGATATATGACGTGATATGATGTGATATGATGTGATATGATGTGATATGATATGATATGATATGTTTGGTTTGGTTCTAGGATGTTCTAGGACAATTACAGGATACAAGATGATACAAGTACACTCGCACACATCGTGGGAAATGTCCTCTGAAGACAGGAGGATTTAGACAAACTTGTGCTTGGTGAGATGAACCTCCAGCTTGACACTCAGTGGGGTCTGGCTGAGTGGAATCCATGGTGAATAGCACCTTGCGCCGAAGCAGCTGCTTGGCTTCTCTGAGACAAGGCTTCAACGCCGAAAAGATGCGGAAAAGGACACTTTTCTTAAGGTGGCAAACTTATCAACCTAACACGCATCTTCAATATTCTTGGAAGATCCTGTAAGCTTCTTACCTTTTTAGCGTTTGTAGCACTCTTACCGTACATGAGTTTGTGGAAACATGGGGCACTGCTTAGCAAATCGGCAGGTCAGCCAGAGATTGTCAGATACCACCTCCATTGAAGTTCAGGCCCTTACTTTGTGGTTTCAAAAGCTGTGCTTCGACATCGTCAGCATTGCTGCACTTCTTCGAGGTGCATGAGGTGCAGGAGAGCTTTAAAGATATCCAGAAGAAGATTCAGGCGTGGACGGAGTGGATGCTTCTCGATGGGTTGGATAGTGTTGACGACGGCAGGTTTTTTTTTCTCCCTTGCTGTCCCTTGCACGCAGCATGAAGATCCTGGCAGGAATTGGAAGATCTACGTGGCTCATGCGCCCGGCAAGTGGACTACAAGTGTTGTGTGCAGGCCAGTTTGCAGTGTTTGTCAGCAAGGCAATGAATCATGAAATATTCACCTTTGATGTATTTTTCTGTAGAGTACTGTACATCGAATTGTAGGATTGAATTGACAGCTGAGTCTGAAAATTTCGGACAGCACTTTCAAGACTCTTGCAACATGCAGCCTTTGCACAGGCAGTCCAAGCAGCAGAAGCTGAACTGGCCAAGCTAGGCTTAGTCATCAACTTTTGATTGTCTTCTGGCCGTTTTCATCATGTGGGTGTGTCTGAAAATGGGGTATACCCACATATACACTATAGCCGCCATTTGATAAGGATAATGAATGATAATGAACCGTTGGATTTGGGGAGTTTTCCCATAGTTTTTAGACAAATCCATGTCACATTGTCAGTCATTCCTTGGAATTGTCGTTGACCTTGCAGAAATTTGCAGAACTTCAACTTGCAGAGGTGAGGAGAAGTCGCAGAGATCCTGTCAGCTCGAAGGTCTTCAATCTGCTTTGGAGAAGCGCCGTGAGGCCGAACTTTTGGCGATCGGTGCTTTTGGTGTCCCAGAAAATTGATGAACATTTCCATCATGATTTCCATCATGTACAGCATCATGTACAGCATCATGTACATTTCCAAGAGTTTGGCCCATTTTGAGGCGCCAAACTTGCCCTGTAGGAACTTCGCACTTTGGTAGTGCAGCTTCAAGAAACTCAAGCTGATGGAGAAACGGAGGAAAGAAAGCTTGGATCCAAGTTCGGATGTGTGACGTTGGCATTCGCCATAATAATGCATGTATTCAATTGCGTGCTGCAAACAGTACAGTAGTTGCAGCATTTTGGATCTACAGCAGTCGCAATTCTGCATTGTTCATTTGGGACGATTTGGGACGTGCCTGAGTGAACTGAAGCTCTGGGCCCGAACTTTTCAAGGCTGAAAGTCAAGACTCAAATGATTGCTGGTATCTCAAAGTTCAGCAATCGAATCGATGAACTCAGCCCGGTGATTTGCTCCCTGATCCCTTTGAAATCTTGGCGAAAAGTAGGGCTCAACCCAGGCAGATGCAAGAAAGCAAGTTGGAGATCTGAGAAGATCAATAGCAGAGGCCAGATGTCCTGAAGGTGATTGGAAAGCATGTGATTATGTTCTTCCAATTTTTCTCATTGCCCTAATGCAGGGGCCAGATCTTGCGTGTATTCTCTATATAGATTCCCATTAGCATTGGCAGGCAGACGAGTTCAAGCGAGAGCGCCTATCTCAACCAGTGTCCGTGAGATTCTGTGAGCAGATATTGACCCTTCATATCATATTCATATCATTCATATCCATTCATTCTTCTGCGCAGTTGGATCTGACTTCAGTGACTAGAGGAACACATGGAAACGACTCGGAAACGACACAGGATGCATGGGAGCCTCCGTGACCTAGGAATGATGTCGCATGGAGAGATCGACTTGCAGAGGTGCGGGTTGATATGAAAAGCGAAGCAGTTTTGTTATCCAACAGTACTTAGGCCAGTTGTAACATGTTATAACCAGTCACTTGTAACAATACAAGCAGTTATCCACTTATATCCACTTATATCCACTTATATCCACTTATATCCACTTATATCCACTTATATCCACTTATAACCCAGTTACTAAGCAGTTAACTAATCCCATGGCTGCCATGGCCCATCTAAGTAGGAATGGTAAAAGGTGACCAGAAAACACAGTGAAACCTTTGGGCTTCCTGTGGCGTTCATCCAGGCAACTGCCAGTGCAGAGGACTACTTTCAGCGAAGTGACGAGCTGCACGAATTGAGTGTGCAGCAGGAAGAAGAAGTGGTCCCCGACTTAGTCGAACAGTGTGATTCCTCATGTCAGTGGAGACATTGATTTGATTTTGATACAGATATGGTTGGTCAGATATGTGATATTTGATTCTTTTGGTGCCTTTTAGTGCTCCGGACTCGTGCGCCTTCCAAAGGCAAAGCTTGACTTTGTCGTTACAGTAATAAACATGGCTTTGTTGAAAGACAATGTGTTGCCAATGGTATTTTGGGTATTTGATCATTCCAAGCAGCACCAAAACAGTTCTCCCTGAGCTGGGTTCTAGCAAAATCAAATGAAATTCAGCACACGTCATTGCCCAAATTGTTTATATTTTATGTCTTTTAGCAAGTTTGTCGCGGTCTTCTCACTCTTTTTCACGGATTCACGGAAGAGTCACAGACTTTGCACATTCTGGATATTTGAAGAGCCAGTTTTGCCATTGTTTTAGTTTTGGGCATTTGTGCACTACACATCAGTGCGGTGGGAGCACTTTTCCCGTTTTTTTCTCCTGCGATCTCCTGCGTTTTTTCCGGTGCTCTTCTTGTGCATACTGTTACAGTGATTGGGCGCTACACAGGATATAGTATCGATATCATCCATATGCATTTCTATATGCTGTTATTCTATATATTGGGTACTTGGGTGTCCTTAATCCACTTTCTTTATCTTTCTTTTGGGTAGAATCAAACAACCTGGTCAAAAAAATGCATGGCAGGAAGAAACGGATTTTCATTTTTAAAACGAGTAACGCTCCGGCAATTTCCCGTAAGCAAAAGCCTTCTAGAAGCATGGCGTATTTTCAGTTTAAAACATGTATTTTTCTCCGCACCCCCCAAGAAAAGATAAACAAGTAGGTAGTAGATTATGGAGGCCGTGGGTACCTATTATATCTATATGCTATACGATTCTATAATTATACACATTATAATATATATATATGATATATGTGTCAAATCTGTGAGCGCGTGACACTCGCAAGGCTAAGCTGTCCAGAGCGGTCAAGGCCAAAGGACGGGGTTTCACCAATCGTGGTAGTGGTACCGGTAGCCGAACTCGCTGCATGTTCGGATGGCAAGCTGAGCCATGGCTGATGCTGATGTGCGTCAGGAGAAAGGAACAACATTGTTCAGCTCCAGCTGGACCACGTGTCTTGCACTGAGCTCTTGTCACTATCCATGCAGCGATTGAGATACGACATTTTGAATTGGTGGTGAAGACATGTGAAGACCATTGGGACGACATCAGGCAGTTATTGACTGAAGAACAGAAGAGTGGGGGACTCAACTTCTGATTTGGCCTGGCGTGGCCTATTGGCCTATTGCTGGATGCTGCAGGCTCCCAGGTCTCAGGTCCCAGGCCCGAGACGAGGTCGCCTGGAAGAGAAGGTTGAAGCTACGCAGGCGGAAGGTGCTCAGATTTTGAATGAGGCCAGACATCTCCAGCACTTTCCAAACACGGTGCTCTTGGATTTATGATATTATTGAATTATTATGATGCAGCGAAATTGCGTCTAAAAGCACCCAGAAAAGAAAAAAACATTAAAAAAAACGAGATGCAGAAGATGCGCGCAAGTATTGCAAGTTTCATTCCATGATTCCAAGACGTACTGTACCCAGAACTCTTACATAAAAGGCTACTTGCATTATATGGTGATCTGGGTAGCCTGGTCCCATCAGCTACTTTTTTTTTCCGCTGCCTCCATGCCACAGTCCTTTCTAGTGCTTGATAGCAGAAGAATAATCCCAGAAACACACAGACCATTGATGACTATTGGATCTATTCCGGGTATGGGGGTATTTGATATCAAGGGGGTGGGATTATAGCACCAGTTGGTTTCCCTTCAGCATTACAACATTCCATGTGAGTTGGCTTCCCAGGCACGTTGGGCATCAGCGGAGATGGAGGAACGGTTTCGGTTGCAACGTGCCGAACAACTCCAAGAAGAACGACGCCAAAGGCGGCTTGGACAAAAGCTCTTACCCACATTTACCCACTGGGTGTCCAGCGTAGCCAACCTGCTGTAGCCTTTGACCTCAAGAAAAACACCCTCAAATGATCTCCAGTGCATCTACTGCTAGCATCAGCAAGGACAAAACGCACCATTGTCAGCTCTGCAGGTGTCGCTTAGTGATGCTGCAGCAACAGCTGCAAGTGGCTCCAAGCGGCCTTGAAAAGCTGCGGCGCCATCTGGCAGAGGAGCGGCCTTTGTGAGTTCAAAGTGCGAAGCCTTGGAGCAGCAAGGCCACTCCAAGATAATTACAAATTTGTAGGGTTTAATATTTTAACATATTTAACCATCAAACATATGGGGATATAACATGATATGATTATTGATAAATGATGGTTGGTTGAGATACAATTTTCGGACCCAGAACACGCATGAACACGCTGCAAGGCAACAAGGTTGTTGTGAGGATATGGCGGATGTGGCATTGTGATGCTGGGCCTTTAGGAAACTTCCTGGCTCTGGCAGGAGCGCTCTAGTTCCAAAGAGCGGCTAAGAAGGTTACTTGCAACTTGCCAAGGTTTTGTGCTCTCAAGCTGTTCCACAACATGCACTGCCTACATCTTGTAATCATCGACTGGTCAAGGGTATTGTATTCAAGACCTTTCAGGCTTTAGGATCTGCTGCACAGCCAAACGAGGCCACGTTTGATGGGCCACGACTGGCAAGAAGCCAGCCCCTCAGAGTTGGGCAGTTGAAGCTTGGTGACTCTGGGGACAAGGCACGCTTATTGATATATATATATATATGGATCATATGGCTAAATAGTATTGATATGTATTGATATTGGCATCAAACCGTCCAAGACACTGAGGCACTGCCACAATTAGGACATGAGGTGACATGACCCTGAATATGATGCAACTTCGACAACTGCCAGAGTCGGCATGTGTGTACTTGTTTGTTGATGAGGAGACATGAAAATTGCGTGAATGTGAATCGTTTTTTTTTTGCTTAGCATGCTTTCGAGCAAGTTTCAGCACAGCTTTAAAACATAGTTACATGGTTGAGATTCGCATGAAGAGGACCCATGTGCTATGGCAGATAGATTAAGCATATTTCAAAACTGGCAGAATGCCAGTGAGGGAGAAATTGTTCAAATGCCAACAGTATGACTCTATATGATAGTCTATTGTCAAATATGAGCAACCGACAAATTATTGTAATACTAAGTTAGTCGTGCTTCACCTTTGCCTTGCTGAGGGGCCTATACCGATACCCCTGTTTTACATGAGTCGCCTCAAAATCTGAGAACACAGAAGTCCTCACGACCGATAGGGGACGACCTTAATTTGTCCATGGCATGAAAATGAGGTAATTTTGACCGCTATTCATATGCATTGATTTATCATGCTTTATCATGATTTATATCACGGATTTATCATTGGTTTATTGATTTTTCAATATTTATTGAATTCATTTGGCCACGTTTCTCTGTAGGCGCGTCCTGCTTAGGTTCGGCAACCTGATCTCCAGAGGCGATGAAATCGAGGGCAATGGCATTAGTAATGGCTACGTAGCTGGAGAATGAGAATATATTGGGGATATCAACAGGATAGGATCAACGGATAGGATCAACATGGATCAACAATTGCTGCAATGATTGACAAGTGGAAGAGAAGTGCCATGAAGTGCCTATTCGATCCTATTCGGATGCTGTAAGCCAAAGGGCATGTCATCACAAGATATCACAAGCATGAGCATGACTGAAATTTACGAAGTATATTGAAGTCTTCAGTCTTCTGAATTCTGTGCTCCAAAGCCTCTTTGGCACCTAGTGAGCTAATTCGAATGATGCTTCGATGCTTGAATTATTTTGAATGCCAAACAAGTTGTTTGTTGCTTGAGTGTCCTTGCCTGGTATGAATCTTGGGATATGATACTCATTGCATTTGATGTCGGACAATCCATGTGCAGTGCAGTCTTAGAGGATCCGCTCAATTGTAGCCATGTCATTTGTGCAGCTCTGGTTGTTGATGCCACTCTGCCTGCTCACCCTGATTGTGGAAGACAGTTCTGCCACAGATGTCCAGCCGCACTTCGGTATACCCTGGCAGCAGAGAAGAAGTTGTGAAGAGTTGCCTGGTTGGCAGGAGGCTCTGCTCCATCCAAGCTGTTTACATGTGGCGCGTAGTGCATTACGACTTGGGGGAGTATCCTGGCCTCAGGTGAAGCAGAAGGCTTTAGATGCTCAAAGAACACCAGAGACTCCGCTGTGTGCCGAGGCGGTCTTTGAGCATTTGGGCGGCAAGCAGACGACCCCGGATCGACTGCTGGCCGATGAAGGTAGCCTTTGCACTGCATATGCAGCATTGCTAACCAATCAGATGTTACAGCTCCGTTGGCACGAGATTCACGCTGAAAGAGAGACCCGCTGCTCTGATGCCATTGCTGGGCTTGAGGTTTACAGTTCCCGGCGGCATGAGGCAGCTCTGAGCCCAGAGCCTACCAGTGTTTTGCATCTTTCACGAAGACCTGCGGGTCTGGGCTC
This sequence comes from Cladocopium goreaui, assembly GCA_947184155.2. NCBI lineage: Eukaryota > Dinophyceae > Suessiales > Symbiodiniaceae > Cladocopium > Cladocopium goreaui. The sequence continues at coordinate 30,850 of CAMXCT020002887.1, read as the reverse complement.
CAAGCGTTTCTTGGCATTAGCAGATGCGAGATTAATGAGTCCATGGAGACGAAAAGTGAAGCCTCGATGGCAGAAAGTCTGGGACTATGCGAAGAAAATGGCGGATGGTGAGCAATTTCCGCCAGTGTCAATTGCATGGAGGAAGGAGCTGCAGGAATGGACCTGGCGGGATGGTTGCCATCGCTACTTTGCTTCTCTCGTGAGCGGCCAGTTTCTGACGGTGTCTTACAAGGATCCCAACTGAAAGCAGGACTACATCAGGACTGGCAGCTGGTGGCCATCGGGCCGTGCGGCGAGTCCTGCAGAATGTCCGAAATAATGGGCATGGCATGGCATGGGAAGCATGGAAGGGATGCGAGCGGGTGAAGTTAAAGATAATCCAGTCTCACCTGATGTATCCTGATCCGTAAATTCATTCAAATAGATTCAAACAGGCTATCTCAGCATATCTCGGCTCCAATTTGGTTGTAAACTGGATGAATGAAATATTAATGAAATCGTGTAAGGTTTTCGCATAATGCATATTTGGTACTGGGCTTGATTGCCCCCAATGCTGTTCCACGATTGAATTTGCAATCCCTGCAACCCTTGTTTTTTAAATTTCTGAAGCCATATTGTTGAGCGGCAATCTGAATGTCACGGATAAAATGTGATTTGAAACAAACACACACACACATGAATGCCCTATTGGATCATCCTATGCATGCATCTAAAACGGAGCCTGGATGTCCCAAAGTTTGGTACCATCAAACATCATCAAACTGAGGCACAAATTGAACCACCAACGGGTCAAAACTTTTGAGAAGAGTTTGGGCGCTCAAAAGCATTGCATTTTGTTTGGTGGTTGTTTCTGCATCGATTGTGCGGACAATACGCTGGAAATATGTTTTGCTTAATTTTCAGAAAGCGGCTATTTCCCAGTCATCGGCTCTCATTCCTAGCAAGGTTACATGCAGAAGTCATGCGACCCAAAGTGATGCCTTCAACTTCGAAAATCAACCTCAATGCATACTCATATAAATAGATATAAATAGCATATCTAGTGTCTTAATTCTACTTACGTAGTTTATCTTTGTTTCTTGAGGGAAGATAACTTTTCTTTAGTAAAGAGCTGGTTCTGCCAGGCGTGGTGCAGTCCTGGCAGATCAGCCGATGGCGAAGATGACTTGCGTTGGATGAAGATCACTGCATGTGCTGCAGGAAAATCCTCTGGAAACTAAGATCTGAACGTGTGGCTTAGAATTGGGGCAGTTGCAGAAGAAACTGTAGCTTTCGTATGCTTTCACTGCAGCTGTCCACGAAGTATAACCCAAGATTTAACATGTCCAATGGCTTTCATGCTGTCAAAGTGTTCTTACAGAATGTGTCAATTTGTCAAAAATTGTCAAAGGAATCTCCAAGTAAACGGATCCGAAATCATTGCAATTGTGCCTACACCGTCCTAGTTGTACATTTTTGTATGAGTTTTTTTGCTGCCTTTGAATCCCCCCGGATGCAGGAGGGAGACCTTGCGGATGTGGCTTTGCCAGGTGCTAGACCCGAGATCAATGACAGCTTCCAAGAGAGGTTGCGTCCACATTTCACAATGGATCACAATGCCGTCTTCATCCATCTTTACTTCTGTTTCTTTTTCGTTGACATATTTTGACATGCTTGCCGGATCGAATAGACCGAGGACAGAAGTTGTCGCACAGTGGCAAAGACATGACAGAAGTCAAGGCCTGGATTCGCCTGGATCACATTGAGACCTGGGGCGACGTGTTCCCTGCCGTTGAAATCAACTCATTGTTCCCTGGATAGGTTGCGATCGTATGCAATCGTGATCTCTCCCTGGTAGTTGGATGTAGTTGGTATGTCCAACAGCAACACACTATCGCAGGGAATCAGCAGCCGTCCAGCAGGAGTTGATGCTGTAGCACCTTGGGATGTCACCGGGAGTGCCGAGGGGCAGCAAGGTTAGATTGTGGCTGGACAGAAAGAAACAGTTGACCCAGGGACAATTTCAATGGACGAAATGTGTAGAAATGTGTTCTGTCCATGAGAATCATCCTGTTTCGTAGCATCAGGCATCTGCAGCATCAGCCTTCTCCTGTCATTTCCAACTGGAACAATCAGTATATTGATGTACTTCGCGAAGGGCTTCGCAAACGGCGATGCCCCTTCCAAACCCATACTAAAATTGAATTTGCCTGTTTGGATTGTTGGGACATATTTGGACTCTGGATAACAGGAGTTCTCAATTGTGTTAAGAAAATAAAACAACCGATACACGCAACGAAAACTTACGGACAAAAAGAGGGGCAAAGTTTTGTCTGCAATCTTGATGGACTTCCATTGCAGTTGGTGTGTTGTTGTTTACAGCATATAGCGCTTAATTCTGAGACGCGCTCACCCTTCTTTGGCCGGGTTCGGCGGATTCTTTGCACACTTTGGGGTTTGCACTGCCCCAATCCATCTTCGGTGCTGCTCCGGTTGCTGAGGCAAAAGTTGAGCGGCCGGTATGCAGCAGATTAGTACGGGTGAAAAAATGGGAACTCCAAAATGCACCCGGATTGCCAACAGACCATATTTTCTGATTTGGCACTTTAACATGTTTCACAGAGCAGCCCAGAGCAATGGTGCCTTTCAGTTGACATCTGTCTAAACGCACCAGTGGAAGGCCAGCTCATTGCCACAGCGTGGTCCAAACATGAAACGTTGCGACACGAAAAAGAAAGCCAATATCCGACGCGGCAGCACAAAAATGAAGAAGGATGCAGACAAAATTGATCAAAGTTGTGACCCTGTGAGAAGTCCTTCCGAGTGAGCAACATATCCTTTCCAACACGAGGGACAGTCAGGACATATCGTTGACTGCTGAGTTGGATTAACAGAAGCTGCGTTGGATTTTTTCATCAACTGGTTCAAGGTGTCAGGAAATTCAGGCCTTTTCCTGTCGGCTTCGCGGCTGGTGCACCACAGTGTGCTGGGCTAAGACGTCCACAGTGCCTTCCTCCGTGTTGAGGGACTGCATAGTACAGTATCCGACTTTGTAGGGCTCTATGCAACTATTTCATGGTCGTCATTTAAAATTTTTGCGTGCCTGCTGGTAATACAAAATAACTCAAGCTGGCGTCTGGCATCTCTTTCTTTGTCTTTCCGTGCTTTTCCCACGGTCTTTCTTTGCCAACGGAATTTGCAGGTGCTGCTGGCTGGGTTTTGCCGCTGACGGGACATCCGAGCAGCAGAGCAGCATGGCTGGCGCCTCAGGTTGCCCGAAGATGATGCCTTTTGGACGATGTTTCGTGATATTTTTGGTCAATCCATGCCTTCACAAAGGACTCTTTTCAGCAGTATGTGGGTGAGTTCCGAGATTTGGCCAAGAGGCCAAGGTCCTTCCTGACACAGGTTCCAGAGCTGGTGGGTGGCAGGACCTTATTTCATCAATATCGCAAAGCTCAAAATGCCAGGCAACTCACAGTTTCTAGATCGCTAGGACATGCTAGAACTATTTACTCTACTCTTTTGTTTCTTCGGTGCAGATCGAAAGAACTTCTGTGTCTGTTACTGTCTGTTTCCCTGGAAATCACAGAACTTTGGAACCCAGATGGAACCCAGTAACTGTCAGTATACTGTCAGTAACTGTCAGCTTTCTGAAGGTGCTGAATTTGGGCTGCATCGTCTTCTCTGCGCTGATGCTTTGGAAGGGACTGATGGTGGTCACCAAGAGTGAAAGCCCAGTGGCTGGGAGCCCGGGCTGTTACTGAGAACTGGCAGTGCAGTTCTAGTATTATATACAAGTTCTAGAGTCTTTAACAGTGTTAGATAGTCTTAGAATGTCTTAGAGAATATGAATCAAGATATCAAGTTGGTTTGCGAAGCCTAGACTCCTAGACATTGGGTGATTTTGCAATGCTTGTGCAGTGTTTGCAATAAGGGATCGATAGGCTCTTAGTCAGCCAGATGAGTCAAAAACTGTAGGCCTTCATACATGGCAGACATATGGCTGTGAGTCAAAACGTTTTGGTATTGAACAGGTACTCGTGGATATCCCGTTCAATACCCCGTTCAATACCCTATTGAACAGAAGGGTCCCCATCGTTCAATACCCCCCGTTCAATACCCCGTTCAATACCCTTGTTCAATACCCTTGTTCAATAAATATCCTGCTTCAATTCTAGGTACTTTTTGCACAGCACCCTGCACAGCACCTTGGCCAGACTTCGCCACCGCAGTCTGGACAGCACCCTGCACAGCACCCTGCACAGCACCCTGCACAGCACCTTTGCCAGACTTCGCCACCGCAGTGTGGATAGCACCCTGCACAGCACCCTGCACAGCACCTTTGCCAGACTTCGCCACCGCAGTCTGGACAGCACCTTTGCCAGACTTCGCCACCGCAGTCTGGACAGCACCCTGCACAGCACCCTGGGTCTTGGGAGCTTGGGTGATTCCAACTGGTGTATTTGCCGTTTTCCTTTGTACTCGTAGTGATTTCCCGCGTGGCAGAGAACTTGATGACTGATTCGGCTACCGGTTTTTTGAGGTAGTTCGTTCAATACCCCGTTCAATACCCGTTCAATACCCGTTCAATACCCGTTCAATACCTCACTATGGGCTTTCCAGCTCCGTTGCCCAGCTATGCCTCCAAAGTCGGTGGGATGTTTGTTTAGGAAATGCCCTCCGTTCAATACCCCCCGTTATCCCCCCGTTCAATACCTCCCGTTCAATACCCCCGTTCAATACCCTATTGAACAGAAGGCTGCCGCATATCCACCGTGGACCGGGGGTTTTGACTCACAGCCATATGATATGGCTGAATGAAGAAGTGTACATGTGCAGTAGTCAAAACCATTCAAAACCTATATATCTATGCACCTTGTTTTTTTTGCGCAAGAAACCATGGTGTACCGTGAGGATCCGTGAGGCAGTTGAATTTTCATGGCTGCTTTTTTGTAACTCATGAAATCAGTGGACCAGGTTGTTGTGCTCAGTGGTAGCATGGAACCAGGGCTACAGAGAGGAGATATTTTGCTTCTCGGTTGCACTGCTTGTGCTTGCTACGTTGCCATATGTTGCCATGGTACCTCCACTGCTTGGGTCAAGGATGGTCAAGGGAATTCATTTTGACAGAGACACAGCCTCACGATTTTCGATTTGAATCAATTTGCGTCAAACTGTAACTTGGAAGGATTTGGAGTCTGCAAGTTCCTGGTTTTGTCCACCACCAGAGTTGAATGCGTTTGCACGCCAGGTTTCTTACTCTCTTTTCAGAGCCGCAATCATCTCAGTCGCAACTGGTTTTCTCCAGCAAACTTTTGCAAAGTGTCCTTGTGCACTTTCACGAGACGGACCTGTTTGCCTTTTTGGCTTGTGGGAAACACTGGATATCATTCTGATACACGTAGATTCAGGTTCAAACCGGGTGATATCGTTGTTTTCCAGATCGAGGGCAGAGCGCAGCTGGCGAGTTGCAGAGTACCGCAAGCTGATCGCTTCTTCTTCAGCATGGCCGTTATATTCTGGAACATTCTGGAACTGTCTCAAACTCCCTTTTAAATCCTGATATTGTTTGCCATGGGCCGACGGGAATCATTGACACTGTTTCTTTGTTCGTTTGCAGCACTGCCAGGACATCCCGATCGTTCATAGAATGATGAACGTACATGAAAAGGCAGTCCACAGCTCAGATTGTTGGGGTGCCAGGTGCTTGCCGTACTTTTTTAAACACAGATTTTTGTTCTGATTGTTTCCCCATGAATCTGGAGAAGTTCAACAGTCAGGATGGAAAGCTTGCTATGCTCACAAAAGGTGACAACAATCAGGCTGGAGCTGGGACAGCTCTGCACATCGGGTGAAACTAGACAGATTGTTCCGAATGCCTTGCTGTCTTTGAACGAGAGGACTTCCACGCTTCTCAATTTTTCAACCAGCCCAGCCCTCGTGCCTTGCAGGTAGATGACAGAGGTCTATATGCTGCAAGGCAGCTATTCCTCAGCAAGAAAGAGATAATGGGTCGGGTCGCAACCTCATCTACCCCAGCTGTGAGGAAAAGAGGGCCGGCCTTGAAGCCTATGGATTTGCAAAACCAAGGCACAGGCCTATTTGCCTTATGTCGGGATGGTCACCATCTGGTGGGATGCTCAGAAACTCCAATGGAACTATATTCGAAGGAAGTTTAGAAGTCAAACTTCCGACAATATGGACAGATGAAAAGCAGAGTAGGGGAGAGGCAGAGAGAAGAGGAAGATTAGAAGAGAGAAGATGAGAAGAGAAAGAGTCAGAAGAAAGAAGATACAGATGCGCGAAAAGGTAGGAAAGTCGCAAAACACTGTGTTTTTCCAATGATTTGTGGCTCAGGAGGGTCGAAAAGTAGGCTCGCTAAAGCGGCGGGTGCGGAGCCAGCTGGTCACAGGAGCGATGAAAAATTGCACGCCGTTGTGGCGCGAAGCACATTTCCAAGTCAAAAGGTACAAAACACCTCAGGTCCGGACCACTTTTGGAAGTTGAGATGTCGAAAAAGCGCGCGCCGTTGTGGCGCGAAGCACATTTCCAAGTCAAAATGTACAAAACACCTCAGCGTCGGACGACTTTTGGAAGTTGCGATGTCGAAAAAGTGCACGCCGTTGTGGCGCGAAGCACATTTCCAAGTCAAAATGTACAAAACACCTCAGGTCCGGACCACTTTTGGAAGTTGCGATGTCGAAAAAGTGCACGCCGTTGTGGCGCGAAGCACATTTCCAAGTCAAAATGTACAAAACACACCAGGTTCGGACCACTTTTGGAAGTTGCGATGTCGAAAAAGTGCACGCCGTTGTGGCGCGAAGCACATTTCCAAGTCAAAATGTACAAAGCACACCAGTGTCGGACCACTTTTGGAAGTTGAGATGTTGAAAAAGTGCACGCCGTTGTGGCGCGAAGCACATTTCCAAGTCAAAATGTTAAAAACACTAGGGGTTCGGACCACTTTTGGAGGTTCAGATGTCGAAAAAGTGTCGAAAAAGTGCACGCCGTTGTGGCGCGAAGCACATTTCGAAGTCAAAAGGGTAAAAAACTGAGGGTTTTGAGCCTTTTTTGACGTGAAGATGTCGAAAAAGTAGACACTGATTAACTTAACTAACTTGACTAACTTAACTAACTTCACTAACTTAACTACCCTAACCTCGACGACAACAGCAACAACAACAACAACA
>CAMXCT020002887.1:0-23578 GCA_947184155.2 Cladocopium goreaui | reverse complement strand
TTTTCGCTTCACACCTGGGTCATTGAGAGAGTTGCCCAAGTCGTCTTCAAAAGTGTCATCAGGCACTTCTGGTAAGAAGTCAGTCTCTTCATACTCATTGACTGGTGGCAAAGCGAGAAGGCGCATTGCAGCACCCTTCAGCGCCTGAGCAGCTTTGTCATTGCCCTGCTTATCCGTTTTGCCGTACAGTCGGCATGAAGGCAACCATGTGGATTTATCTGGTTGAGCTGGTAGATCAGGAGCTTCTACATCATCAGCGCCTGGCTCATCGTCCAGCATGTCCACATAATCTCTTCGTGGGAGAAAATCAGTGATTGATTTCCACGACATCTCTTCGCCACCATGTTGAATTTCATGAAGAGCTTCTTCCTGTGAGGTTAGTGGTCTCACAGAGTGAACACTGCAACGGTGAGCTCGGCCGCCAAGAACAACCCATACCACATGGCGGCGGTCACCACCACTCTGGGAAGGCAATAGCTCTTGAAACAGAACCCTTCCAGGTCCCACCCAGTGAGGTTTGATGGTCTTGGTGAAGCCGCTGCGCTTTCCTTTGGCTGCTTCATGTGGAAGGGACTTTCGCCAGACTTTCACCAGTGTTGCAGGTTCAAAGTTCTGGAGAGGCTGTCGGGGACATGAGTTCTTCAGCCGCACAAGTATGTTGTTGGCGCGGACTTGCCGTGCCAAATTCTCAGCTTCGCGTCTGCAAGACAGCAACTTCTCAAATTCACTCAGTGGGTGAGCTTGTTGAAGTTGGAGATGAGTAGTAATGTCTTCATCAGTCCACTGAAAAGAGTGACCGTATGCCCACTGAAAGGGAGAAAAACCATGTGCGTTCTCCGTACTATTCAACGCCGCTGTGCTAAGGGCCAGACATAGTTCCAAGCTCAGAGTGCCGTCAGAGATGAAGATCTTGTCGGCCAAAAGCTTGGTTTCTTGGACTGCTCGTTCAGCAATTCCGTGAGCCCATGCCTCCTTCTCCACAGGCGGGCTCAGCCCCAAATTGTTGGTGTGGCAAAACTCCCTGAAGGCCGCTGAGCACAGCGTATTGGCGTTGTCAGGAACCACCACCAGCGGTTTCGGTTTCTCCGCCAACCAGCCGCGACCAAAAGCTTCGATGACCATCTTGGCATTCTCGTTCCCTTGCTGATTGATGTCATAGACCATAAGAGGAACTGTGCTGCGAAACTTCGTTGCAGCATCAATCATCAATAGAAACTTCAGCTTCTTGCGCACGGACACGACATTCCACTCACCAACATCCATCATCACCATATGCCAGGCTTGAGGAAGTCGATTGGTTGATACTGGCGGAATCTTTCCGGAAGACGAACCCCCAGGTCTGGTCGCCTCGCATGCTGGGCATCGGAGACGAAGTGCTGCTTCAATCTGCCACTTTTCTTTGCAAGCTTCCCGCAAAATGCGAGCTAAATTCCTATTGCTAGGATGTCCTGAGGCCTTGTGAAACTTTTGAAGCTTGACATTCCACTCGGCAAGCTGCTTCGTGGATGGGATGATTTTGCCATCAGCTTCATGCTTCGACCACCGACCATGGCCATCTTGTTGCCAGCGTGACGAAGCCATTTGAGAGGGATTACTTGCCTTAGAGCTCTGCATGGATTGAGGCCGAAGATCTCCACCAGAGCGTTCATCTTGAGCAGGAGGTAGGACCATTTGTCCATCATCATCAGCCAAATCGGCCGGAATCGCTGGTGCATCTTCAGGAGCAAGCGATGTGGGTGAGTACCCCTCATCAGGGGGAACTTCAGCGATGTCATCAGCAATCTCGGCTGGATTCATCTCCCACAGTTGCTGTTCAAAAGTCGAATTGGGGACGTTGGAGTCCACGGTCAGGAACAGGATGGATTGCCAACGTTCTGGTACAAGTTGAGATTTCCAAGTCTTGGCAATCGCAACAACCATCTTCCAGGGATAGTAGCTGGAACGAGCTGTATCAGAGCTCTCGATCTGGAGATGTTGATGATTACCAACACACGTCTTGGCCTTGTAAAGAGCATGAAAACGAGCACATGTAGTTTTGACCAACCAACGCTTGAGTAGAGGTTCGTGTTCATGACCTGGACGACCACTAGTCAACCCATACCGACAACCATCAATTCGGCAGGGAAGCCAGTCGCGATCAAGTCGCCACAGTGCGTCTTGTAGATCAAGGAGAACCTGTTCATACCATCCTTGGAAATTGGCAGGCCATTCCCAAAAAACATGTACAGTATGATCATCAATGACATTGCGCTCCAGCCATCTCTTGAGGTTCCTCAACACTTTACGCTCTTTGCGCCGCTTGGATTCCAAAAGTTCCACCCGCTCCGGAGTGTTATAGTTGAGGGAGGTCCAAGCACACCACAACGTGCACCGCATAGAAATCCAGAGCCTCTTCGGACGCTGAATCTTGTAGAGCTCGGTCATGGATTCAAAAGTGTGAGGACGGTTCAAATCGAACCCATTGGCCAGATTGATCCGCTGACATTTCAAACCTTCTTGGGTACATGCCTCAGAAAGCCAAGACTGAGGTGAGCAGCAAATCTCCCAAACATCAACCTGATGAGGCTCCACCACAAGGTCGTGGAAGTTGGTGAAGAGGCCAAGCATCATCAATTGGAGCACCTTCACCGCCGCCTTGCCCACCTTGATCGGGACATTCTCGATCACGGTTGAACCTCGGATTGGCTCTGCATCGCTTCGGCAGCACGCTGCTCCAAGGCAATCCGCTCCTCGGCTGAGAGCTGGCTCAGGAGATCCTGAGGTGTCACCACTGGAACTGATGCCACACTCATCTGAGACACCGTGGGTGACTTGGCTCGGGCCTTTGGTGGAGTCACATGTTGCCAGCTTGGGCTCGACGTGAGCTGCTGGGGACCTGGGATCTGCTCCTCCTCGGAATTGTGCATTGATCTCCTCGGAGGTGTGAACATCTGGTGGCGTGTGGGAGATTTCGGAACTGGGGTCATCTCTGGAGCACCCAGCACCATCTGGTAGTAGCGCTCGTCGCTCTCGATCTTCTCCACAGCCACCTTCATGAGTTTGTAGTGGGGCTTCACACCCTTGAGATCTTTCTGAACCATGCTGAGAGCCTTCGCCACATAGTGAGGATCGATGTGCTCGACATTGTGAGTCAGCGAGCCCATCCTTGGAACATACTGCGTCCGTAGGTTGCACACGGCGCAGTGGGTCCATTGACCATACCTGTTTGATCCTCTCATGGAGGCGTTGTGACTCCCGAAACATGGCCAGCATTCGCCACATCTGGGGTCTCTCGGATCTGCTGGAAGAGCTCGGCTGTGATCCAACTCGGGAGCCTTGTCGGCAAGGTTGGTCTTCGGAGGCATCACTCCAAAGATTTCGATCACCAGCCGTGGATTCCTTCTGTTTGAGCCGGCAGAACGTCGATGAACACACTGTTGAAAGAAGCAACGCCGGGCATCTGTGTTGTCAAGCAAAACATGTTGAGTTGAAAACAACTCTTCTCCTTGTGTCATGTAAAGTTCCAGAACATTTGCATCCGAGATAGCTCGTGAAGGAGTCCATGTTGAATCAGACGTGAAACCATGTGGCTTGTTGGTGAGAAAAACCAAATCCAAAACAAAGTGACCCTTTGAACTAATTCGCAAACAGTTGGGATTTGCATCAGGCACGTTGGACATCCAAGAGTATCCATCCACGAAACCAAGAACCAAGCCCACACCATTGACGCCTAAAAAGTCCATGCTGATCAAAATAGGAACCAACAGTGAATCATCGTACCAAGGTTCATGATATTCTGGAGGATTCGGGAGAGCAAAAACTGAAAATTTTCGCTGATGTCCAGATGCCCATGAGGAAATTGTGACTTGACACAAGGCTTGTCCCCACTTCCCTGAACCATACCGAAAACGGGGCTTCAAAGTTTGCTCAACAGTCAATGTTGCTTCTGGATCAACTTGGCGCAAACACTCAAAAACCCTGCGAATGCTGGCCTCGGGACCAGCAGAGGCTGTGGCACCGCTGTCGACCATGCCCTCAGGACTTGATGGCCTGGGATGCCGAAGGCGGTGGAGACCAAGTAGTGACTCATGGTACTCAGGGGTTTCCATGAACTCAATGGGATAGAGCTCCATGCCATAAGCATTGACACCACTCGGACCAGGAGGACGAAACGAAAAACTTGATGACCCTTTTGAGGATTTGCCCTTAGATTTGCCAGCCCAAAACATCTCGTGATCCATGTAGTTGGAATACTTTGCCTTGCCTTTGCCTTTGCCCTTCACCATGGGAAACTGTTCCATGTAGGGATCACCATAAACAGCCATACCCATCTTGCCCTTATTGAAACCTTTGGACTTACCCTTGGGAGCACCACGATCTGGACAATCACGTGCAAGATGAAGGGGACTACCGCAGTTAAAACAACCCGTAGATGATGTTGATGATTTTCCCTTAATAGCTCCAAAACCTCGATCACGGCGCAAGGCCGCTGTAGCCTCCTGGGCTTTTTTCCATGTGAGACTCGCTTCAGAGGCTAGAGCTTCTGCCATGCGTTCTGACTGATACGCCTCTTTGATCTGCGGATCTTCCAGTTCTGAGGCATTCAAGTCAGGTGTTTCATGAGCATCATCATAGTTACCAGAAGGGGGAGAATCAGAAGGACCATTCCATGACGACCAATCATCATCCCACATCCAGTTAGCTTCATACCAACCATCATCATTATAATCATCCCATGACCAAAAGGAGGAATCGTGATCACCTTCCAACCAATGTGCATTAAACTGTGAAGGGGCATGTCGAGGATGTTGAATCAACTGATCATCCCAAAGCACTTGCAATGCACCTGAAATTGAATCAAAATCCAACTTGTTGTTTGTTGCAGAAAGAACATCACGAAACTCATCACGGGACAAAGTGGCTGCCTGTAACAAGCGCCATCCTCGCAGAACATCAAACACAAATGAGTCAGCAGAGTTCATCCCATGCTCTGGAGCCACATTCGACTGAGGACTGAGATCCGGTTCAGAAACTAGAGGCACGCGCTGATAGCCATCTGTCGCTGCATCAGGTCGCTCACCAGTCTCAGTAGCATCAGCATCAGCTGAGGCTTCAGCTGCGGGTTCAGCACCCGCATCATGAGAATCACGCCAGTTTCGCCAGCGATTCCACTGGGCATCTTCTTCCTCCTGTCTCCTGAAGATTGCTTCCAAGCCAAAGTCTTGCAAGCTTGGATCAGTACCACTGCGTTCCTCACGAAGCCGGATCAAAGCTTCTTGGAACTCTTCGTAAGACAAGGTCTCTCGAACAAGGAATTCGGAAATTGTCTCATTCTGTCGTTTGCGAAACCCAAAATACTGCGACATAGTTGCTGCGGCATTCGGAAGACTTCGTCTGACCAAAGGACTTGCTGCTAACTTACGCAGGAAAACGAGTACACCACGATCATTATCCAGTTCTGATTGGGGCCATGACATTGCTAAAAGGCGGGCACTTCCGGAGAGCCGTGCAATTAGCCTGGTGGCCAAATGACGACGCTGTCCCACCTTTGTAGCTTGCACATACCACACCACCTCACGACAGTAACGCCGCCAACCTTTCGGATGACCATCCCACGTAGGGACTGCTGAGCTCTCTGATGACATCCGGCCAGCTACACCAAGGAGTTGCGCAGAGAAAACCAGTAGCTCCGCTACCAGTGCAGCGTAGCTGACACTGGAGCGATTCAACAGAGATCAATGGCCAACAGCTGTCAAAAGGGATGGAATGGATCAACTGGAAATCACAAGGTCACACAAGACCTAACAACGAAAAGCACCCATGGCACTCGGCAGCTCAAACGCTGCTGTTTTCACAGGATCGCCGAAGGCTCAAGGCCTAGGGAGGTTTGGGCCGACACATCGGCAACCGCACGTAGATACCTGGGCGAATGGACCAATGGAAAGGATCAGTTCTGTTGCACAACCCCTTTTTGTGCTTGAGCAGTCTTGAGCACTCTTGAGCACCGAAATCTGAAATGCAATGTTGGAGGCATGTCGCTACGGCGATCACTCCGACGGATGCCTGCTCAAGAGCCAAGAGCGAAACACCTGTCAGTTGTCCCTTTGCTTCGGGGGAAATCCTCCATGGGACCAAAGCATAATGCTCGGGTGGCTGTTTGATGACATGGTTTGTTGTGCATCTTGTGTTCTTTTCAGAAAGGTGATAGATTATTCAGAAGCCAAGAATTTGCGAGAGCACAGAGATTATGTGGCAATGCGCCGATTTCACCAAAGACAGTGTGCACTGTCTCACTGGGTTTCCGCCCGCACAGGAGCAGGGAAGCGTGCACCTGTAAGAAATGCAGATTCGCCGGTGTTTCCAGAACTCTCCAGAACTCTTGAGCAACTCTTGAGCAACTCTTGAGCAACTCTTGAGCAACAGCAGTGTGTGACCCAAACTTCGGCCTGAAGATTTCGGTATGACCTGCCTGCCTGACCCATGACCCACGGTGCCCGGCTCAAGCGTTGCGTCCCATCCTTGGAGGTGAGGGTGACTTGGCTGAGCGTAGAACATGCATCGTCTGGATTCTTTAACATATTTTTAAGATTTTTTAAGTTTACGATAGTTTAAGATAATGCTTTTTCATGGAGGTATATCCATGGAGGTATATCCATGCATATCCATCCAGTATATCCATCCAATATATCCATCCAATGTTTGTACGCACGCACAGAGCTAAGTGCTAAGCAAAGCATTTCACAGCAAATGTACAAGAAACTAGGCAAAAAAAAATGCAAATCCAGACATTTCAGTTTGGCAAACGAATGCACAAGAAAATCAATTCACGAATTTGTGGCTGACAGATCTGACAGCGAAAGTGCCAAATTGCAGTGGTTTCAAAGCCAAATTCGTAGAGTCAGTTGCATTGGCCAGACAGAATCAGAAGGTGTGAACAATGTGTCAACAGAAGAACAGATAGAACATGACAAACCTGTGCATAATTTCCTCATTGCCACAATCATTTGACCCAAGGGTGGAAAATAGCAGTACTGCAAATGCCCCCAGTTGTGCTGACCTCCATGTGCTCAATCTCAGGTGCGGGTGATGAGCCCCAGGACTGAAGCAACATATGATGGAGGTTTCCAATCCATGGGGGGACCGCCAAATCATCCATTTAAATAGGATTTTCCAGTATAAACCATCCATTTTGGGGTACCTCCATTTATGGAACCCCCCATATATAAGTATCATCATTTGCCATTAAAACATTCTCTCTCTCTCTCTCTCTTTCTCTGTGGTGTTTTCATCCCCTGTGTTGGATCCCCCGAAAATGTTTGAAAGCGGAGTTTGGCACCAGGAATTCTGGAGGCATCTCATTTGAGGATGCCGGGATCTCCAGATATCAAATCTGAGGATTACTACAAGGCCAGTCACACCAGTCACGTCGTGTACAGTGCTGGCTGAAGCTGCAAAAAATGGGCGGCATGTGAAGATGTACTCGACATATCGGCGGAAGTCATTGAAGTACATATTACTGGTACATCATATCTATTTGCTTGTATATATTTGTATATTGTAAAGTCAATTTTGATCATATATGTGTATCTATATGACATATATGTGTATCATCTCAATACACATAAAATACACCATGGTGCAGCTGTGTTTCTTTTCCCATCTTTTCCTTGGCAGATTTGGCAGGTCCTCGGAGTAGATCGGGGTGCTTCAGACAGTGAAATTGCCAAAGCCTACAAGAAGCTGGCGCTGAAGTGCTCACATGCGAAACACGTTGGCTTAGAAAACCATAGAAAACCTCTATGCATATCTATGCCAGACATTGCAATGGCATTTGCAGGTAGACAATATGTCCCAATTGATGAATCTTCCAGCAGTTTTAGATAGGTTAATGATTAATGAATATTAATGATGTATTATGTCTTGCGCACACTGTAGCCCTTTTGATAGACTAAGGGCCAGTCGATCTATTCGGTTGGAATCGGCTTAATGGCAGATTTCTCCACAATAATTTGCTTGCATAATCTTGTAGATTCTTTTTCATTCTTCTATATCAAGGTCCCAAGGTGGCATTAGATATAAGATGATATAAGTGCGTTTGTTCATGCCCGCTTCCGAGTACAACAGGTACCATCCAGACAAAAACCCTGATAACAAGGAAAAAGCCGAGGAAGATTTCAAGGCCCAGCAATTTCATATGATTTCTGTAGGGTTGCTGTGTTATTTGTAGAGTCCCGTCCAATCATGTCCAATCAGTACACGCTGCCGATGTTTGAACCCTAAAGACCCTGCTGTGGCTTGATGTGCTGACAGAAAATCACTGAAGCTTACGAAGTGCTTCACGACTCGGACAAGAGGAAAAACTACGACCAGCAGCTTGACTCAGAAAGTGGGGAGCTGGAATGATGATTTGTTTTGATGATGATGATGATGATGATGATGATGATGATGGATGATGGATGATGGATGATGGATGATGGATGATGGATGATGGATGATGGATGATGGATGATGGATGATGGATGATGGATGATGGATGATGAATGATGATGATGATGATGATGATGATGATGATGATGATGATGATGATGACGATGCCATTTTTTGAGTAACTTTGGAGTCAACGAATTCAGCACGAGGTTCGGCAAAGCGGGCATCCAGGGAGGTCCCGGAGGTGGAGCAGGAGGTGGCAACGTGGCAACGTGCTGTCAGGGGCAGTGGGGTCTTGCCGTGTATTTGGTAGATGCATATTACATGATACGACTGTTTACAATCTGAAGCTGCAGTTTGCTTTCCCATTTTTGGGGCCCTTTGTGCCCCTGCGGATATGGTAATTTTGTACAGACGTTCTTGACGTTCTTCATCCTGGCCAATGAAATAGTATGAGACAAGTTGATGCCAACTTTGCCAGTTTTGTTAAAATATTGAAGATGGAGAACTACAAGGGATTGAATTTCAAGGCTGAAGAAACTGCAAATAAGCATATTTCGCAACTTGGTAGGGGACACAGCACGAAGGGTTGTCGATAGCACATGTGGGATATGAAACAGCTGACCGGTTTACACGCACTTGAATACTGTGAAGCGTTTGTGAGATAGATACATATCTGAGCAAGATTAAGATCAGATAGTGATAGTGGTTTCCTTTTGAGACAGCGTTTTTACCCATCCCTAAAGTTGTTTTTCTTGCTGCAACCTTTTTCTCCTGCCACATTGTACTGTAATTTGTGCCTGCTTTTGCGAAGGCAGCATTTACATGTTTTTGTCAAATTTTGGAACCTTGGTTTTCCAATGCCAAGTTGCAATTTTAGATCGCTAGACTTGCTCTTGCATTGGTTTGTGAGGCAAATTGATGCAAACTGCTCTTGTGCAACAAGGATCAAACCAGTTTTTCAAAGCGACAGGAAAAACACCAAATATAAACACAATATATACGCAATATATACACAATATATACACAATATATACACAATATATACACAATATATATATATATACAATATATATACACAATATATATATATATATATATATGCACAATATATACACAATATATATATATATACGTACACAATATATATATATATATACACAATATATATATACACAATATATACACAATATATACACAATATATACACAATATATACACAATATATACACAATATATACACAATATATGCACAATGTATACACAATATATACACAATACATACACAATATATACACAGGGTTCGGACGATCAGTTGGCAATTGCCTCAAGTTTGGCAGGTGTCTCCTTTGCAGAAGCCGATGAGATCTTCAAGGCCCGCAGCATCCGAATATCTCCATCTCTGCCTTCATAATTTGCCGGTAAACCCATGAAGGCCATGAAGGGCTGAAGCGACCTATCCAGCATATCCAGCATGGTTCCAGTGGTTCCAAGGCCTTCTTTGGAGGAAACAACCCCTTCGGTGTCTTTGGCTTTGATGATGACGACATGGGAGGTATGGGAATGGGAGGCGCGTCACGACGGTTGCATTCTATATATATATATATCGGCAGGGCAATGTTGCGGGAAACCGGGGCCGTTGAAAAGCTAGAATTTGATTGTCTGTTAACACGAGAACTATGGACAGTCAGAGCTGCTTCACAGTAAAGGATACACAATTCAATTTGAATCGTATTGAAGGGTGCTCTGAGCTTTCCACAAAGCATGCGTTGCACTGAGTCTGTTGCACCTTGCACTCAATCAAAAGTGTCTAAGCACATCACCGGGACCGAAAACTCTAAACCACAGAATGCATAAGACGCGTATCATCCAGCTAAGTTGCCATCAAATTGGCTTCTGCATGGCAGGCATGTTTGGAGGGAAGGGCATGTGGCAGCCTCAGTCTTTGTAGATGACATGTTCATCATAGACCTCCATGTTCCCAGCAGCTCAGCATAGACCTCACTTGCCAGGGGTGGTGGAGGGCCTCGTGTCGTTTTTAGGTGCTGGGGAAAGGGATATGTGGGACATGTGAGCAGTGGCTGCTAAACCTCTGTTGCTTGATGATTAATTTGTTCGGGGGTTTACTATCCAATATCTTGGGAATATTTTGGGATTATCATTTTCCATGAATTGTAGAATTGTGAATCCCATTCTTAACCAACCGGCACGGAATGACAGAAAGTTTTGAGCACTGCTTATCTGCTCATGTGACAACATGTGACGTGTAACGTGTTTCATCATTTTTCAGCATCATGAACCACTGGGACTCTTGCTATATTTTGTAGTGACTGAATATGACTGAATCAATCTGGAATCTATGAAGGCCGCACTTGGAGCTGTCCAGCCTTGCTTTGACCATCTTTGACCCTCTGCCAGGAACGGAGGTGGAGGTTTCTGCCTCAATTGCTGGCGGGACATGGGAATATGTAGATATATGTAGTGTCATCAGTCCGCAGCGCCCTTTTAAGCTGCCTTACTAAGGCATGGGTGGCATGGGTGGCATGGGTGGCATGGGCGGCATGGGTGGCATGGGCGGCATGGGCGGCTTCCCCTTCGATTTTGGTGGATCCGACCTTAGCTTGAGTCCTTCTCCGTTGTGTGTTGCAGAGTTTGCTTTTTGTTTTGGTGGCAACCCCATAAGTTGGGATATACTCCCAATAACTTTGGTTCTATATCCACTTATAACTGGACCTGCACGGGATTTGTGCGATTTGATTTGCCAGAGCATATGATTTCGTAGCAGTCCGCTGCATGTTCACATTTTCACGCAGGCATGGGCGGCATGGGCGGCATGGGCATGGGAAAGGGCGCAGGCAAAAGCAGGCGCATCCCCAGGTTCCACTCATTCCAGTTTATTTTATTCAGCATTATGAATGTGTGAAAAATGCAATAACTTACATTAATTTACCATGTAAAAGAATGTAGAACCGTGTATAATTATATATATACACATTATACATTACATATAGATTGTATACGCATTGTATACACATTATGTATACATTATATATACATTATATATACATTATATATATACAGATGTTTATACACAATATCATTAAGTTTACCTTGTCAGAGACTTCAAATATGTGTTTGTCAGCTTCCCAGGAGCTGATCAACCAGCCGATCCAATCCTGTGAGGCCAGCCCCGCCTGCCTGGGCTATACCTGCTGGCACCGTTGGGCTCTGAGAGATGTTGCCGAAAAGTGGGTGGCATGGGAAAAAAACGCGGGAAGCATCGCTCTGGATCTGATGTTCCATGTAAACACCATGAATAACCATGAATATACACCATTAAAGACCATGAATAACCATGAAAAGCAATGAAACACCATGAGCAACTATGGTTTCCTGTGGAGTTTCCCAACAAAACCAATCCACCATTGATATGGTGCCACTCAGACCGTCATGGTCCACGGCTTGGAGAAAGCTGCCGAGCACAACCAAAAATCAGGGACTGGGCACACTGTTTCAACGGTGCTGCTAAAGGCTTTAGTGGCTTGGAAATGCACAGCTGGAATCGTTCACAACGTTGTGTGTCGGTGAGTCACCGGATTTTTTGTGAAGAATCTGATGAATTTGTCGAGCTGAAAGGGACTGGACAGCTGAAGCACATTAATTAAATGGGCATTCCAATTTATTTCAACTGGAATAAAATGTGTTTTGCGAAGGCTAGATCAGGTGGTTGCGTACGAATTCCAGGCATTGTGGTCCCCTTTTCAGCGCAGGAAAATCATGAGTTGGGATGATAGCAAAAGCAGATACGAGGTGCGCTACTTGTCGCTGCGTTTCTAATGACGTGGGATGTCGTGGGCTTGGCCCAAATTCGCCTTGCTGGCAGGTGGAGGTGGATTCAGGCGATACGACGTTGTCGTTGAAGTTGGGAACTCGTTGGATTGAATGCTGCGTTACAAGCTCTTGAGCAGAGTTTTGATGAGTTTTGTAAAGTGGGCCCAAAATGGCCCAAACATGTTCACGACAGAAAGGGTTGTGCTTTAGAACCTGAAAGAAGCACCCATGAAAGAGTTCTTGTGTATGCATACCCAGACGTGAAAAGCTTTGAGGGTATGTACTGCACTGAAAGACTCCAACAAAGCTGACAACAAGGCCTCAGAACATCACCCAGACGTGTTCTGTGAAGATTGCCTGGGCCTTTGGAACTCTTCAGAGCCACTGAACCAAGCAAGGATATTGCAAGTAGATAAGGCATCATTTGGCACCAACGGCAAAGGTGATTTGAAGAGATCAGAGGATCCTGCATGCTTGTCATATTTTGTGATGCATATTTCAGTCAATCATAGAACCGCTTGACGTGTTCACCCAGATTGGAACCAGTACCTGTGATTATCTCAGGTTGGTATTGAATCCAAACCAGAGCTGCATGCACCTGAGACCATTGTTCTTCCCAGATTGGATGTTTAGAGCCAAATTTTGATCACAGTCAGCTGATTCTTGGGGACCGAGATTGGGCTTCATTTCAGACGCAACTTCTCAACAGTTCTGTTCAGCAAGAAATATCAAGAAATCATCGTTCTCATATCCTTGTCAACTTGAAAATCTTGAAGTGCGGAAGAATATGTTGCTGCCATTCCCAACCGCGATTCCCAGAGCCATCATTCACTGCAAGGAATGGCAAGTCTGCTCAGCTCCTCAGCTTTGACAGAGCGTGCGGATCCACAGGCATGGGACAGACGCGATAGACTCGATAGACTCGATAGACAGGTGGCCTTTGGATATCCTGGTGTATTTTGTACTCAAAGCTCTGCAAACTAAGCTCCTAATATGCTCCGAAAAGGGTAGCTAACGGAACATGTTGAAAACCTGCAGAGAGCTGTTGATCTCAGCTGCTGTCAAGAGGGTCTTGACCGGGCCGCTTCTGAGGAATTGGCGCTATACAGTGAGACTCGCTGTCGCTCGCACCGAACACGTTGGAATTGCGCAGCTTCTGCAAAGTTGAAGAACAGATCTGTTGGTAAGTTGCAAGCCATAACAACTCACCACCCGAGCACTCGAAAAGCAAACATGGATGAAAATGGCAGGTCCAAATAATTAGGTCCAGGATCCAATGAATCCCAAAGGAAGTCCGGGAGCATGTGGAAGCTCAGGAAAGGCTTGAAAATGGCAAGGATGTGCTTGGCCTCCAGCCAAGCAATGTGATCCTCCCGAAGGTCACATGGAATGGGTGGAAGATATTTTGGGAAGCGTAGCCAAGGATCGAGGCATTGGTACTCCGAAGAACAGTTATATAACTCAAAACTACAATGTTCACATCCATTAACTCCAAATATCTCCAAATTCCACTCAGTTAAAGGATATCAACGTATATGGTGTTAAAACAACTTGAAGTTAAAGGATATTGTTTCGAGTTATGACTCATGTATGACAAGAATATGACCTGGAAAGCTCGTCCTGTTGAGCCTTGCTAGCAAAATTGAGGATAAACTTACGGTACTACCTTGTTTTTAATATGTATAGTTAACCCTTAAAACGTTAATAGGTGCTTGAATGGTCTGAATGTCGTAGATAACTTATCATGAAAGCTTGTGCTATCATGAATTATGCTAACTGCTATTCGTTTGCCATGGTAATTTAGTAGCAAAAAAATAGCTGATTTCCAAGCAGCAGGCCATGCATGGCCATGCAATATACCAACCAGATCCAACATGATCCAACCAGCTAGCTTTCGTAGCTTTCCCCCTGGCCGAACCACGCGAAACCTACACCCCATCCCACAGACATGGGACATGGTGCCAGGGCACACGGATAGTTGTCGCGAACTTGGGGAAGGAGGAGTTCAATGGACAGCTTTCAGCTCAGTGTCCTCCTTGCGCGCCTTTCCTCCGTGTCATGGTATTCTTTACATTACTTTCTATATAATGCTTTATTTTTACATTGTATATTATATTTTTTTGCTTGCTTGGCTTGCTGGTTTGCTTGAATGAATTAATGAATTAATGAATCAATGAATTGATGCATGAATGAATGATCGATTTGCGGTAAACCCATGTACCAGCATGCAGCTGAAAGCAGAGAACGAAGGTGGACTCATCAATTCTAGTTTTTCCACACAGAAGAGCTGAGGATGGCGCAGATCAACGAAGTGGATGAATCCGCACAAAGAGACTCGCAAAGCAAAGAATTCCACAGCGAATCAACAGAAGTGCATTTGAAGTGCATGAACTTCGCAACTTTTCTAATGCTTCTGATGAACAAACTGTTATTTGCTGCATGTTTTGATTTCACACTCACCTTTGCTTGCAGATTCCTGGATATTTTTATGAGCCGAGGATACCAAGTGGCCTGCAAAAACGGAAAGGCAGGGGTGTAGCATTGCTAAAAGTTTTCGACCAAATTTATCATTGTCATTTTGTGTCACATTCTTCCGGTCAAAGCATGGCCTCAAGGCGACAGTTTGCCTTGCCTTGCCATAAGCCTCGCAGGTCATCAAGATCAAATTTGAGAATGTCGTTTGCTGAAGCTTTCAACTCTCAAAGGGAGTTGCCACAGAAGAAAAATATTGACAGTGGACGTGTTTTCTTTCCCATTCTTTCCCACAGTTGAAGAAATCCGTGAACAAATCCTGTTTCTTGAGTTGAGAGCCAAAAATTCGCAAATCTCGTTGCTAGCGGAGAATCTGCTGCCAATCTGCTGGAAGCCGGTGCGTGATTTGCACGCAGCAGACCTTTGGAGCAGACGCTGAGCAAATGAGAGCCTCCAATAGCAGAGTTTCTTGAGGGGTCACGGTGACAGGACCTTGTCAGATTTTTCAGTTTGTCATAGTTTGTCCAAGCATTTAGCATCGTTTGGAGTCAGAAGAAAGCTGGTCACTGACGCCGATTGACGCCTGAGCGCTTATGGAGTCCTTCATAGAGAGTGCGTCACATAGGGCACTCGCTGCGGCGCAAAGGGGGCCGACTCCGTGCTCGCCGCGCCGCGCAAAAGGGGCCCGAAGAATCGGGCGCTAAATTTGAGACACATTTGTGCGGCCATGAACAGTCCTTGCAGCACCTCAATTTTTTAGCTGGTATTTTTTTCCCATAAATCAAGGAGAACTATTAGATACTATTAGCATCTATTAGCTTGTTGGTAGATACGAGTTGGCACTTGTGCTGCAGGGCGCAGATTTGACTGGAGGTTTCCAATCCATTTGTCTTTTTTGGGATGCAAATTGGATCAGATTCTGCTGATAGAGTTTCTGCTCGTTGTCATTGAAACCTTCAGAATTTGGCACAACCTGTGCTTGACCCAGAAACCTTTAACTCGCCGACTGGTGCTCCGACCAAAAGATGGCCGGTGAGTTGTTTGAGTTGCCTTGCTTGGCACGAAGCAGTTCTCTTCAGTGAAGAACTTTGGCAACTTTGCCACGTTTTGCCATCCCTTGCCTTGCAAGAGTTTGTCTTGACATGTCTTGAAGGCGCGGAAGGTGAGGTCTTCCAAACACATAGATTTTCAAGACCAACATCCAACAAGGTGCGTAATGTGCATACATTTGGATACGTTTGGCGAAGGCGTGTAGACTCAAGTGGTTGTAGCGATGGCTGCAACGAAGGATGGGGAGCTCGCTTCTCAGCCAGTGAGTGGAGCGCGATTTGAGCAACTGGTCACTGATCCATTGATATTGATTTAAATATTGTAAATGGAGTTAGATACTCAATGTACTCACTAGAAGGATTCCCATTACGGGATGGATGACCAACATACATGCGTATATATAATATACCCTCTGGTAATTTAACGTAGCTATTGAAAATGACCATTAATAGTGGATTTTCCCATTAAAAATTGTGATTTTCCATAGTTATGTTAGTTTACCAGAGGGTAATATAATATAATATAATATAATATAATATAATATAATATGCATTAATATGCATTATACATCCATATACGTGCATATACATCCATATACATGCATATACATCCATATACATCCATATACATGCATATACATCCATATACATCCATATACATCCATATACAATCATATACATCCATATACATCCATATACATGCATATACATCCATACATCCATATACATCCATATACATCCATATACATCCATATACATCCATATACCCTGTAACTTGAGAGCATTGCGTGACAAGAGATCACAGAGCCTCAGTTTGTTGGGCACAAGTCATCCTTACCAAGGCTGGTCATCAATGCCTCGGGTGCGTTGCAGAGTAAGGCAGCGGTGTTTGATGATTTGGACAGTGCACCAAGGTAGATGTCAGCAAGGTCGGCGCATGTCAGTGTCATTTAGTAATATTCAGTAGCAATTTCATGAATTCTCAGTGCTTCGTACAATGCCATAGAATGTCACATCTGTCATAACTTACACTGTGACCGGTTGCGAGGCTGTGCCGACATTTGCCCACATTAGATTCGGGGTCGTGCTGTCAGGACGGCAACTGGGGTCCTGAAGTAGATCAAGTTGTGTCCCAAACTCAGTCCATGGAGAATGGAACCAGCCCGTGTTCCATTGATTTCCATGCCAACCATGGGCATCCTCCACAATGGAAAGAGACGGAAAGAGCCCGTGTGTGTTTCACCATGTTTCACAGTGAGACATCGCCAAGATTCGCCAAGGGCTTCTGTTTGGCAAGTGCTCAGGGATATGAAGTGTGAACCTCAGAGCGCCAAAACCTCGACAACAGAAGGGCTCGAACGGGCCCTGCAGTCCCTAAGTGGGCCATCTAAAGATGTCTTAAGTTGATTTTGCTGACACATTCAGGATCATTCAGGAATTCGGACATGATAACACATGATAACGCATGATAACATGATAACTTAACAGTACATGCAGGAGATTCTACAAAGCATTCTTTGTCATCTTTTTGAATGTCCTCGCAACGTGCCACCTGTTAACTCTGTTGACAAAAAAAACACCTCCGAGATGGGCGTCTCCGAGAGCCTGCTGGATTGAAGGTGTTGACAGTTAAAACTGGGATGATGAAAGCATATTCATCCAGCTAGAGTCTATAAACGCTATAAATGCCTATATATTATACATATATATATATAATATAATTATATATATTATACATGTTAAACAACTCGTCCTCTAGAGACATGACCCATTTGTCAATCTCGGCCATCAGAAATCTCAAGGCATGTCATGTCTTCCGCAGAGTCCCTCAAGCGGATCTCTGTTTCCTTCGGCAGTCGGCATCTTAGCCATGCTGGATTTGAAGATTGCATTAACAAAAACTCGTGGGTTTATGAGATTTTTAAACGATTCAATCTCTAGAAATACTTCAGTGTAATTCAGGTATGTTGAAAACCATGTTCAAACATGGTATACAAGCAAAGTCTCTGCATCCGTTTGTGGGAAAGGCCGGCAGTATGTCATAACGGGCAAGGACGAGCAGGGCTCAAAGCAGTCATGACATGAAACATCTATAGCGAAGCACACTTTTGCAAGCCTTACATACGAAGAGAAAATCAATGAGTACCAACTATAACTGTCAGCCGATGTACTTGATTTTCCTGGGCGCATGGACCTTGCTAAATTGTTAGTTAGCGACTCATTTGCTTGGTCCTGCCCTTATTATGCTGTTCCTGTCTTGTGGGGACAGTTTGCTGCTCTTTCTCTTGGGGTGCTATATTGTTTAGCATATTCAGATGCTTCACTTATCTTCACTTATTTTCCATGGAATTTACTTGGAAAACAACAGTGACAACAGCTGTTCTGAATTGGACGGCTAGTAAACACCACGCAGGATAGCACCTATCACGTGGTGCGCTGGAGTTCTACCTGACTTGCAGATAACACGAAGCCTAACGAGCTGCAGATCGCGCTGAGTAGCAGAGAGAACCTATTGGGAAAGCTGCACCATCACGGAATATCACGCATGCAGGAGTTTCCTTGTCAACCACCTAGAATCATCATCAATGACCTCCATGTGTCTTATAGAAACATACTTATCATGAATTGGCGGCGACAAGACAAGACGAGAACATATTGGCGATTTTAGAGTGGCCATTTCTTGATCTCCTGGGGTTCTCAAGTTGAGCCGAAATAACCTGAGCAAAATTGCTCAGCAAAGCACAGAAAGCTGTCCGAAGGAAAAAAAAGATTGCAAAGGGTGGTTCAACCCTATGTCAGTGCGTCCCTGCAAGCGTTTGGCGCATGGTGAGGTTGATGTTTTTGAAACTCAATCAAAACATCTCGCTTTCGGACAAGTCGTTTGAAGGAATGGATGATCCATGGTCGGAGTGGAAGTGGCATGTCCTGCTTAGTACAGTAGTGGTTGTGAGGACTCGTAGTTTCGCAGCATCGGCTGAGCCAATCATTCGAACATATTCGAACATCAATCATTCCAACATGTTTATTTTATACCTATTACTATTGAACACAATTGACTCTGATTACTTGGTGAATCACACTGACCTCATCATAAACAGTGGTTCGGGGAATCAACCCAGGTCATTTCAATTCATTTCAGATAGCTGTACTTTGAAGCAGCGCAACCTCTACGCAACCTCTTTAGCCGCAGCTTCGGGCGTCAAACCGCGTGCGACACGCTGGAAATGCCATGCCTCCTTCTGCGATTTCCAAACTTCAGTCTGCAGTTTCGCAGGTGAAGCAGGTGGGAGCTGGTGGGAGTGAAGGAAAGTTTTGTGCAAGCCCAGTTGCTTCAAAGCTGGAAAGGTCGAGTCTTAGTCTTATGGTCAAACATGTGCACCCGGTCCTGGATCTTCAAGACAGGTGTCGTGAATTTGCTGTGCTTTGTGGGTTGAGATTGAGGTCAATGTGCTGAAAACAGCGCAATTAGAGGACAGTCCACAGCTGCAGATTTTGAGGAACCCTGTTGGGTTCATGGTTCTGCTGCCATAGGATGGGACCCTTTGATACCTTTTGGATAGCCTCAAATAAGGGGACATAGCTTTCCCTCTCCTTACAGTACTGCCAGACAAGTTGCCAACAGACACGCCATAGTTGCCCTATGTGTTGTTTCAACTTTGATATTTGTTTGTTGTAAAATGTTGTAAAGTATGGGCGTGTCTGAGAATTGTCCCTCCCCAAACCGCATTGTCATATATAGGAATACATATTATTTAGGGGTTTTCGGTTTTCCCATAATTATCATGTACCAAAATCCATACGTTTTTTTGCTTCTGAATGTCTCACAGCGCCTGTAGGACTCCCCAACAATCAAAGTATGTGTCCGAGTCCGACCTTTCATCAAGGAGGAGGCACCGGCACAAGCTAGGTCAAGGGGGGTGGTGGTTTCTGCAATTTACAGCACTGCACTGGACTTGAAGCTTGATACAGGCTCGACTGTTGCATGTTCGCATGACAGCAATTGAATCATACCACATCGAATCACATCAAATCTAGCTTCAACCATGCGTCCGGTATGTCCAGGCATTCCATGTTCAGTTGTCTTTTCCCAGACCCAAAGACCCCCGGAGACCGTTGCAGACACCAGGTTGAGGGACAACGTTCGGGTGGAGAATGCAAGCTGTGCATCGATATGCCGTCCCTCAGAAAAAAGGATCCTGAGATTTTTCCCAAGAAACCATAGATTTTTCCCAAAACATGCTATGGCTTTCCCTTTTTTCCCTTTAGAATGGTTTAGCCCCAAATTCTGTTGATGCGGAAAATCATGATCAACCACTCACGAAAAAAACCCTTCAGATTGGGAATAGCAATGAATAGCATATTTTCAGAGAAATCCACTTGTCGAAGATGACTGTTTGCTGCTCAGGTCCGAGACCCAGGTGAGGATCTTGAATTTTGAGGATCCAGATGATGAATCGTGCCTTGCTGACACGGGCCGCATGTGGATGATGTGAGAAATGTATGGGCTGCACAGGGCTCCCCGTGACAATCTGTGACAATAACTATATCAACAACTTGTTCAGCAGTCAAGACATCTTGCATATGCGTTTTCCATCGTTTTCCATCGCTTGTATTTAGCAGGGGCAAGTTGGTAAGCCATGACAAATCATGCCAAAGTTCGTGGCATTTGGAAGACCAGAAGTCCTTTGTCGATCGTCCCATGTCCCATTTTGAGGCGGGCCTTTGAGTTTGATCGATGCTATTGGTCACACAGCTCTGATCATCAATTCTTCGCCACCCAAGAAACGTTGCAAAGTGAGCCTTGGTGAAGCCTTTGACATCCTTTGACGATGACTTGTGCAGTGTAGATTCAGCAATGATCAGTATAGCTGATACGGGACCAAGAACTGCCTGCTGTGAAGTGTTGGATCGGAATTTCATTGCGCTGTGTGTAGGCCAAAACATGATTTGAGTGTTTGTTTGAGGGAGATTTTCCAGGTTGTGTGCGGAAGCAGCCTCTCATTTCCTTTTTGTTTGTCCTTGGGCAAGCCATGGCTGGAATCTCTTCCCTCGAACCTTTCCCCATCTCTTCCAGGAGTCTTGGGTTAACAGCTGATATACCCGGTTACCCATAGGAAGGCCTGCACCATCGCTTTCCATCACAGGCCACCTGTCCAGGACTTATGCCCCAGGGGAAAATGCAGCCAGAAGGGTTGAAGAATTCAGGCCATTTTGGAATCAGGCTTCCATCCATTCTCATTTCGAGAGAAGACACTTTCTAAATTTTGTATACTAAATACATACTAAATACGAATATATTGGATATATTATTAAATTATGGCACATTTTTCTAAAAATATTTTCTATGTGTTTTCTATATTTTTCTATAACTGTCTAACCCTTGTAGCATTGTAGTTTGCCGATAAATATGCGGATCAGGAACTTGGCGTCACCATGCTCCTTGCCTTAATGTGTGTGGGGTGGGCGGAAGCCGACCTCTGAACATTTGGTGAGTGCAAGTGTGGAACTCTCCACTATGTCTTCAAAAGTCTTTTGTTAACACCAGCAACCAACACTGACGTGTTTCAACACTTGCAAACTTTTTTGCATTGCTTCTAAACTAAAGGACTCATTCCTGGAAGTTGAGAGCTGAAAGAAAAACTTGATACTCTAGTAATACTCCATCAGCAGCTGTGGGATTGGCTACTGCACCACGGCTTAGGCTTGAACATGCTATGAATGGATTCAACAACTGCATTTTTGCCTACGGGCAAACTGGTAGCGCCTCGCTTGCATTGAGTTGCTTAATGTTTTTTCCACCTTAGGTTTCAAGCCAGCGCCTTTTTAATTTCACTTTTGGTAGCCAGTGCCCATTTGGCTTGCAGATTCCTGGCCCTGCATTAGGGCAGTAGTGGCAGTGAAAGATTGAACTGTTGACTGGGTGGACTCAAACCTCCAGCTTCCCTTTTCCTAGCTGGGCACAACTGAGAAACTAGTGGAGCATTGTGGAGTGTATCAGTGCAGTGTCTGTGGCGTCCCTGTTTTGTAATGTTTGATTGTTCCCAACAAAGGTTTGTCTGAAAATAGGGTACCCATGGATACCCCAAAATTATCCCAAATTTGATGGTTCATTATCATTTTCCCTATAAAAAATTACACCGGCATAGACCCCAGATAGAAAAGGTTGGAACTGATGGTTCCCAACGTGGGAACCAAAGGTTACCATGGCAAGGAACTGCCGGTTCCCAGGCCTTGAGACTTAAGGTTCCCAACCTGGGAACCAGTGGTTACCATTGCAAGGAATTGCCGGTTCCCAAAAGTT
Organism: Cladocopium goreaui; assembly: GCA_947184155.2. Classification (NCBI taxonomy): domain Eukaryota; class Dinophyceae; order Suessiales; family Symbiodiniaceae; genus Cladocopium; species Cladocopium goreaui. The sequence continues at coordinate 1,519 of CAMXCT020002887.1, read as the reverse complement.
AGAATTTATGTTTTCGAAACTAAACAACTATCATTGTAAGGAACTGCGGGTTCCCAAAGTTTGAAACTCATGGTTCCAAACCTGAAAAAGCATCTTGTACCAGTGGAAGGATCTGTTGATTCAAAAAGTTAGAGCTCATGGTTCTTAATGTTGTTTTGTTTTGTTTACCGAGCCGGTAACAGAACCTTTTGTTTTGCTTAATGGACCGGTAGCGGAATGTTTGCGTTCGGCTGCTGGGCCGGCATAAAAATGTTTTTGTGCACGAAAAAGGTGCATGTTAAAATGATATGAAAACAGTTTCTTTACAACTTTATGGTTTTGCTTAATGGACCGGTAAAGAACGCTTTGTTTTGCTTAATGGCCCGGTACCGGAATGTTTGCGTTTGGTTCATGGCAAGGAACTGCCGGTTCCCAAAGGTTGGAACTCACTGTTGCCAACGTGAGAACCACAGGTTACTATTGCAAGGAACTGCCGGTTCCCAGAGGTTGGAACTCATGGTTCCCAACCTGGGAACCAGAGGTTACCATTGCAAGCAACTGCCGGTTCCCAGAGGTTGGAACTCATGCTTCCCAACCTGGGAACCATAGGTTACCATTGAGAACTTCCAATTCCTAAAGGTTGGAACTGATGGTTCCCAACGTGGGAACCAAAGGTTACCATGGCAAGGAACTGCCGGTTCCCAGGCCTTGAGACTTACGGTTCCCAACCTGGGAACCAGAGGTTACCATTGCAAGGAATTGCCGGTTCCCAGAAGTTAGAATTTATGTTTTCGACCCTAAACAACTATCATTGTAAGGAACTGCGGGTTCCCAAAGTTTGAAACTCATGGTTCCAAACCTGAAAAAGCATCTTGTACCAGTGGAAGGATCTGTTGATTCCGAAAAGTTAGAACTCATGGTTCTTAATGTTATTTTGCTTTGTTTACTGAGCCGGTAACAGAACCTTTTGTTTTGCTTAATGGACCGGTAGCGGAATGTTTGTGTTTGGCTGTTGGGTTGGCATAAAAATGTTTTTGCACGAAAAAGGTGCATGTCAAAATGATATGAAAACAGTTTCTTTACAATTTTGTGGTTTTGCTTAATGGACCGGTACAGAACATGTTGTTTTGCTCAATGGACCGGTACCGGAATGTTTGCGTTTGGTTCATGGCAAGGAACTGCCGGTTCCCAAAGGTTGGAACTCACGGTTGCCAACGTGGGAACCATAGGTTACCATTGCAAGGAACTGCCGGTTCCCAGAGGTTGGAACTCCTGGTTCCCAACCTGGGAACCAGAGTTTACCATTGCAAGCAACTGCCGGTTACCAGAGGTTGGAACTCATGCTTCCCAACCTGGGAACCATAGGTTACCATTGCAAAGAACTTCCAGTTCCTAAAGGTTGGAACTGATGGTTCCCAACATGGGAACCAAAGGTTACCATGCCAAGGCACTGCCGGTTCCCAGACCTTGAAACTTACGGTTCCCAACCTGGGAACCAGAGGTTACCATTGCAAGCAACTGCCGGTCCCAGAGGTTGGAA